>CAJDYZ010009269.1:22821-46308 GCA_903986555.1 Heterotrigona itama
CGCGGTGACGAGCGAAAAAGAGATATCTGTTTTGAGCGTGTAACTTGCTGTCATTAACACAGATGATCAAAATGAATGGTCGAAATGAAGGGGAGGACGGTAAATCAGCCGATCGTCGCTGTCGAGAGCAGACTACCGTACAGCGTGACGGAACGTAATATTCTTAACGATATCGTTGGACACCTTTCGCCTCATCTCTTCTGATTTTACGATAAGAGAACCGGTGTAACGTTCCGCTCAATTCTATTAAGATTTTCAATGGATTCGATTATCGCATACATTTGAGACTGTATCTTGATAAGCACCACTTTTTATCTTCAATTATAATGTAAATGTAACTCTCATCGATCGAAAGAATTCCTCTTTTTCTTCTGATTGGTGAAACAATTGTTTGTAACATTTTATCGAGCTCGGTGACAAATTCTGGCTCTTACGAGATAAGCACATTCTTAAAATTAAAATTAAAGTCACAATGAAAAGCAAAGAACAAGAGCGATGTTCGTGTATAAATGTGTTTGCACATGTTCAAATGTTCATAAGAAATGCATATTTATACTACCGTGATTCACTGATCCGAAAAGAATTTTCGATTTACAAGTTACAGTGATCAAATACGAAACATTCCGTGATTTATAGAGTTCATGGAAATATAAAAAGAGATCATCATTTTCGTGGTATTTATGAAATTCTAAAGGGACTAACACATTGGATACGGCAGAAAAAACATGTTTTTTGAAGATGATGAATTTTGGAGAATTGTATTAGAATGACTAGAAGAGAAAGAGTTAAAAGTAAACAGAGCTTTCTGTTTTACGACAAAAGACAGAATGCGCATCAAATTGTAAAAATCATACTACTCGATAAGATTAATCAGACAATGCAATGACGATATTTGCGATAACAGCTGCCTCTGTCAAACGGAGATATATTTCTCTGTTTTTTTATGGTGGAATAAAATTCGTTTAAAAGGTATCACAATAACGTCAAAAACAGCGTTACGTTATTAAATAAATTTATTGGTGTAAATAAATACAAATAAAATAATATTTGCAGTGATACAAATATTAACAAGAATCTGATTCGTCGGAACTCGTATCGCTAGTCGTATCTATCCTATTACTATTATGTAATAATCTATTTGTATTTTTAAAAAGATCGTCTTCTTTGCTATCATTTTCTTCACCGGTTGTTTCTTTATTCGAATTCGGGGCTTCATCGAATTCTGTGGGCCAGCAGTTTTGTTCCCGGTACCATTTTTTGTGTTCCTAATTAAGGTAAGTTAATTAAATTTGTTTCTCAAAAAAATGGTAATTCGATATAAAGATATGCATTTACAATTAAGCATATACCCGTGTTAATATCTTGACGATTTCAGCCTTCACTTTGTCCCCTTCTAATATTGGTTCTACCAAGACAAAATCGCCCCGTTTTATCCAGATATTTCTTCTAAACTTCACCGGCATGGACACAAGATATTGAGATCCCGTGGGATCGATAACTTCGTGAAGATTATTACCGCGCGATTGTATTATTCGAACGATCAACTGCGTTTCAGTAGGAATGGTCAAATCTTGAATTTCCTTGACAACGTGCTTGCGTTTCGTTGCTTTGGACATTTTAATCTGTAAATTCAAATGATAGATATTTTATAGACATCGTGTTTAAAAAAAAAAAACGAACGATACAATCCTTTTAACTTTATTTAATTTATTAACTTTAACAATGGCCTGTGGTCTTATCTCTTTCAGTTCGTATTTAGTTCAAGTCCACAAAGAAACAACTGTTCACTGTTCACTGTTTCTTTACGTCGTGCCAAGGTCCCAAAGAACCTTTGGATTTCTCTACGGCGGACCATACGTCCAAGCTTTCTCCTGGAAGAACTTCGTAACCATTTATTAAACCGTGAGGATTCGACGGCGTGATACAATCATTGTCGGATTCTTTGCGTAGAACAGTATCCACTTCTACGGAGGAGAAGAACGCTACCGACATCGGCAGGTCTTTCATTCCAAGTTTCGAAGCACAAAAAGAACGAGTTAAGAGATTCGTAATGTGCATGGCAAGTGCCGCATTGTACTTGTATCGTGCGGGAATCAGATACCGTATTTCATCGTGAAACGACAAACAAAATCTCATATTATCTTTCATGAGCCACTTCATCGAGACCAGCATCAAATGTAAGAAATCGACCGCTCCACTTTGAACTACCCAATTTACCTTCGTGGGCAAATATTTCTCATCGTTTGTCGGGTTTTCTAAAGCTGCGGTCAGCCTGGACTTCAAGAAAGGTGTAACAGGACTAGGCTTTTGCGCGATTTCTTCCAAGCTATTGAACATTGCGGACTCTGAGCCACCGGTCCATTTACCTTTCTCAAATATCTCCGATAATGGTTTATTGTATAATTTCGATATTTTGTACGTCTCGTGTGATAAGTAATCTTTGTCGCGAAGTTGATCGACGTATTCAGGTTTCAATCTAAAAACCCTTTTGCCTTTCGTCATGGCAAACATTTTTTGAGACTTGGATGCAACTTGTCTATCTGTCATTGACGGATTGAATTGTTTCAAGAGTGTCTCTGCAAACTTTTGACCAGCGCCATAAATCCTAGCGTAATTAATAACTTTCGCTTCGCTCCTGGAAATCCCAACTGCCTTGGCAGTAACGCTATGCATGTCAGTCTCATTAGATTTCGTGCCAATTAATGTCATCCAACCAAAGGGCGTAGCTCCATGAATTTTTTTATAATAAGCGTCTCCTATTATCGATGAGATCCACAGTTCCTGACTGTCAACGTCGGCGCCGACAATATTATATCCTGGAGGCGCTTGAATCATTGCTCGTAACTCAGAACCAATACGTTCAGAATGAACGTTAGATGCAGTCATCCATGTAGGTTCTACTGCTCGTCTAGTCAACGTCCCGCAAACAATTACCAGAGGTAAAATTGCTCCATAACGCATCGACTTTCTTGAACTTTTAACGCCTCGTGGTGAATGCGAGTTTTCAAACCATACCGCAAACTGTGACATAATTCTGTCCCTGTTGTTCCTCCAGTATGAAAGCATCCTTGCAATTTTCAAAATTTCGGCAGCACTGGCATCTGAACTAGCCAATACATTTTCTGAAAACTTGTTCAAAAAATCTTTGCTCAAAGGATTACCGACATTGCTGCCTTTCCCATCATTGTGAGGCAATTTAAGGAAGTAACAACAATTATCTATAACCACATTGCACCATTGTGCACTGCCGCAGTAAATATTAGCTAACTCAGGAATAGGATTTTTCTTTTTGTTACGCCAGAATTCAGTTTTATGTAACTCATTTTGCACTTCTTTGTCGATAGTTGATAACGTATAATTTGTTTCGTCAAATGAATTTTCCATCTTTAAAAAAGAACAATGTGCTAAAAGTTCTTTTAAAGGTACTTTAGTTTCAATATCTAAATTTTTAGTGTAAGGTACTAAAATACCCCAACCTTTATCTTTCACATGATACAAAGGATAATATTCCCATGTCAAATTTAAAAGTTTTGGGACAATACGTTTAGAAATACTTATATTTTGAGGCCCAGGAGCCCAGTTTTCGTCATTTATTTTAGGACAAAGTTTTCTGTACCAAGCAGGATATCCTGGCATATGTGGTAATTTCAAAGGTAAAAACTTCCTTGTCTCTGTTAAATAAGCAAATTCTTTCTCTAAAGGATCTTCTTCATCTTCATCGTCCGTTAAATAGCATTGAGTTTCTAATTTTTCCTTCTTTTCTACCTTGTACTTTCTACTTTGTACTTTACATACTTTCTTCATATTTGCTTTTGAATAACATGCTTTTACTTTAAGTGTTTGTGTACTCCAATCTTCATCCCACATCCATAGATCTTCTTTATATTTTTCATTATGCATAAGCTCGCAAACAGCATTAGCTCTATTAGCAAGAATAACTTTAGTTTCATAATTTAAATCTTCAAATGTAGTCTCTGATTCGTCTAAATATCTTTGCCAATTAGAATTTATTGGCAGATATGCTGTACCAATCTCTAACATCCCTGCTAAAGTAACAGGATGAGGAAATCTTTCTTCAAATATAGGAAATAAATGGCATAAAACATTATGAGTTGCAATTACATCATTTGCACAATAAGTCATCAAAGAGTTGAAGTCTTCTTTGATATTTGCCAAAGTTCCATTTATAAATACATCTCTCAACTCTTTATTTATTTCAGAACCACAATAAAATTTATGAATTTCTGCTAAACTACTCAATGAAGTTCGCATTTGTAAATTTAGTTTTTCATCTGTATCTTTTGTAGAGTTTAAAATTCCTGTTTGATAGCTGTTAATTCCACCAATACATATATGAAGTGACATTGTATCAAGAAATCTTAATCCTGTATGTTTCAACCAATACTGTTCTTTAATTTTACTTCTGTCATATGACACATTATGACCAACTATAATCTTTGGCTTTTTATGAAAAGAAGTCAATTTTTCACCATTTTCAATAGCTGTACTTTCCATTGGTATTAATTCATCTATACTAAACTGCTTGCCTTCAAAATTTCTACTTAAACCATTAATCAAAGATTTTGATACCCAACCGTACCATGCTCGATTAGTTACTGCAGTTGCAATTATTGGTAAAGGGCCTTCTTTTAAACAAACTTCCACATCAAAAATAATAGCTTCTTCTAGCGGATAATCTACACTTTGTATTCCATCAACACTATATCTTGTCCAACCTTCTTTCAATAACCATTGTTTTGGCATTTGTGGTATATCTGTCATAATACTTTTTATAAGTTTTGTATAAGGTTTACTCTGTGCCTTTCCAATGTTATAAAAATGTTCTTCAATATTATCACCTTCCAAAGGAGGTATTTTAATATCAACATCAGGTAATCTACTCGCATCGGTAGTATTTATCCCATATGAACGTAAATTATTTTTTATAGATTGTATTTCTGTCTCTGATATTTTTTCTTGTTCAGAAGAATTTTTAAATATTTGTTGATGTAATGATTTTGGAAGCATTTGCACATTAATTTCATTAATTCTTAGATTACTTTCACTGATTTTTTCATGATAAATTTCCTCATGTTTATTTTCATTTCCTAATATTTGTGTATTTTTATGTTTTATTAAAACTTTTTCGTGATTATTTTTCATAGTATTTATTGGATAAAAACTCTTTTCAAAATCCTTGGGTATTTCAGATAAACCTTCACATTCTTTTTTATTCGCATTGTTTTCAAGCTTTCCATTAGATGTAATACTATTTTTCGATAAGGTTAGAAGTGGCTCACATTTTTTGATATTAATAATTTTCTTTTTAAAATTCTTGCCTTCAGCAATGGCATTACGATTTATAATACTAGACTTGTGTCCATTATATACGCTAACTATACGTTTCATTATTAGTTTATTTCTTAAACCTTTTTGTAATTTCACAGCACTAACACGTATAACTAACACGTGGCTTTATTATTATAATATCAGTATGTGTAGTATATATAAGAAGTATGGTATTAATTAATTGTATTAAATAAAACCTTACCTATTAATTATAATTATATCTCAGAAGGCAAATCAAACTTTAAACACAAGTTAATAAAAATCTAAAAATTAGCGGAGTTATATTAGAACTCTCGAATCGCTATACTAATTTTCGTACGCGCAATTTCAAAACAATGAGTACAACCATTGGTACAACTATTGTTTATGGTAATTGAAAAATCTGTATTTTATAAACATAACATTATTCATGTTAACTACAATATCGTTTTTTAATCAAATAGCAATTAATCGTATAAAAATAACGTTGAATCTACATATCGGACAGAAATATTATTAATGAAAACAAAAATAAGATTATAAAAAATATTAATGTGATATTACTTATTCCTGTATCTATGTCGAATTATATATAAAAACTGAGATTAATATTATTATATTTTATAAATATATATTCTTATTAAGTACTAGAGTGATTACGACGACATCTTTATAGCGTCTACTAGTTTATTGTGTTCATCATGGCTTCGACGGGTTAGTGAAAATTTAATATTTGTATTATACAATTTTTGTACAAATTATTTTCTTTTTATAAATATCTCAGGTATTTCTAAAACTTATTAATCTTTTGTAAGTTTTATAAATTCAGTTAATATATTTGCGCAAAACAGTATGGTCTCATTGCGATCTTACACTTGTCATTTATTTTCTGATATTTTCTGTTTGATATTTACTGTTTTAATTAAATTAACAACAGTGAAATCGTGTTATTTCTACAGAATCTTTAGTGTGCGATACACTCGATCTAAGTGGTCAAGGTTTAAAGAAACTTCCTCGTTGTCCATCGGATGCAGATATTAGCACATTGATCATAGACGATAATGAGCTTCAACGTCTTGATAATCTTGATTCTTATCACAGAATTACTAAGGTAATATGTCCATGATATGCAATGAAAAGTTAAATTGATGCATTTTTATTATATATATTTTTTTATATTTTTCTTCTTATTACTACATACATATTTTAATCATAGTTCTTAATGTAGCAAATGAATACTGTTTAAACGATTTCTAATTAAATTATTTCAGCTGTCAATAGTAAGGAATCAATTGCTTCGTATGTATGGCGTGTCCAAGTTACATAATCTAGTAACTCTTAATTTAGCAAATAATGGTATATTGACTATAGAAGGCATAAAGGATATGATAAATTTACAAACACTTTGCTTAGCTGGCAATAATATAAAGGTATGATAAATACAAGTTTAATATATATTTTTAATATATATCGAATCTTTATTAACTTGCAGTCCATTGAACACTTGCATACCAATACTAAATTGGAGCATTTAGATTTATCTGAAAATAGTATCAGTCACATCTCAGATATATCTTATCTACGAAATTTAAAGGTAAGGTTAATTTTTATTTTCATTAAATGTGTGTATAATAATAAAGAACTGTATAATCTTGAACTGTAATTTTAACAAAATTAATAATCTTTTAGGAACTCTTTCTGCATAACAATCGCATAATAACATTAAGGCAGTGTGAACGCTATTTACCTACCTCGTTAGAAACATTTACATTGGCAAACAATAACATTACAGATTTGAATGAAATGTCACATTTAGCTAATTTGAAAAATGTAATAAATTTTTCAATTGCTAATAATCCATGTGTTAGTATGACAGGTAACAGTATGTATCCTTTTCATAATTGTGTAATACAAATCAATATATTCATTTAGAAGTCAGATTTAGAAGTCAGATATATTCATTTTTAGAAGTCAGTTAGTGATATATAGCAGAAACAATTTTACATTTTCTTGTTATTTTGTAATGTGTTATCACATAGAATATTTCAATAAAACATTATGCTTGTAGAAAGCTAGGTACATACAAAACAAAAACATTTATATTAACTGTAGATTTCCAGCTATAGCTTCTTAACAAATAGCTTATAGTGGTTTTGACTATCGACCTTTTGTTATCAATTGGTGTATGAGCTTGAAATCAATTGATGGCTATCCTGTCGATCCTATTGAAAGGTGGGTGACTTTTTAGACATATTGATTATTTCATATATATATAGAGCTTTATTCAGTTTTTGAAGAATTAAAATTTACTTGAAATGATGGCCACTCAGTTTAAAGGCAGAGTGGCTATATTCTCAGGGACGTGGTAGACAATTCCGTGTTGGCGAACATGCACTACTAGCACAGTATTTAGCATCTGTTTGCCCACTTTCTGGTGAATCCTTAGAAAACGAAACTGACAGGAAGCTAAGACTAATTTTGAGCAAAGCACAACATCATCAACAGCAGTTAAATCAACAAAGTGATACTGGAAGTGTGCACAGCTTAAGTAGCGTTGGAATGAGTCCTTCTCCGGCTACTAGGCGTAGACTTAGTCATAACAGGACAAGCTCTCCTAGACGTACCAGTGAGTTAATTAATTTTCCTTTTTTTTCACTATTGTTGTAAGTACAATACATATTTCTGTGAAGTTTTCTTATAATCGTAAAACGTGGACTAGTAGTGATGTACACTTTCCAGTCGTCATGCACCTATATGTCCTTGTTATAATGTGTTTTCTCTAGTTGCGCCAATGTTGACATACTATGAAGATAAATGCTTACAGTCACCAAAATTTTATGAAGCAAAGTACTGTGTGTGCCATTCACCTTGTAAAGGTATCCAAAGTCAAGATGGAAATTAATCATACACAGCTATAATTGCATTATAGACACGTGTAAAAATCTAAGACAAATATCATCTGTATCTTATAAAGCTAATTAAAAATAAAAGTTAGATAATAACATAGTACTATATATAGTACTGTATATTATCAAGAATTTTTTTCTTAGATTAATGCACATGTTTATGTCTTCTATGCCTAGTAAATAGTACGTTTTTAAGTGATTACGTTTTTAAGCTTATAGCGCAAATGACTTTGGAGAATGAAAAAAACAGCAGAGTAATAATGATGCTAATTAGAAAATTTCTTTAGCAAATTAGCATTTGACGATTTGGAAATATATTTCACATAGTTCACACTTTTTATATTGTTTGTTCTTAGTTAAATATTATTTGCATGCTTCTGCTATTGAAATTAGTCAGAAAGAATTCAAATACGATTAAATATATAATAATAATAAATGAAATTAATAGCAAATATAAGTAGACGATATTTGATTAGGTTCATCAAGAAATTCATTAAGAATAAGGTCACCTGATAGAATGATATCTAGTTGTCACACTGATGCTATAGTTTCTTCGTGCCATACTTTATTAAATGAAGATCAGGAATCTTTGATGACTCAAAGTTTGGATCCAAATATGCTTTGTGGTACTTTGAACAATAAAACATCAAATACTATTTCACAAGATGCAGAAGGTAAAATAATAAATTTATTAAATGTACTATGCGTTTCATTTATTAAATGTACTAACTGAAAATTTGATTTGCAGAGACATCAAGTCCTCTACAAGCTGCAACAAAATTAGTACCAGTTCCAGAATCCTTAATGAGTCCAGATTTTCGTCCACCATCTGGCCTTTCTCGAGTTTCAGCAAAAACTCCACCAAGTAAATTAACATCTCCATGTCAAATCACAATGCCAAGCAAACCTATTTCTGATGGAGATGGTAAAGCTATCCCCATAATAAATACAGTAAATCCAATGGCAAAAACAAATCTTACTTCCATAAAAGCAAATGCACTTGTGAAAAGCAATTCAGCAACAAATTGTACTATAAAACCAAATATCGCTAAACCTATTATTACAAATACTAACACTAAATGTCCGCATAGTGTGAAAATCAATAATTATGTTCAAAGCAAGACATTACCTGCTAAACGAAATACGAAAAATTCACCAAATTTAGGCAGGAATATACAAAGACCAAAAAGTGCAAATGATAAAATAAAAAGTAGTGTCATTAAAAAGAATGGAGATGGTGATGCAGATAATGCTACTCAAAGCAGTGATGAGGATAGTGAAGTATGTCAAGCAAAATTGGATAGCATTCGACATAGAGCTATTCAAAGAAGACAGGAAGATAATAAAGGTAGATAATAAAGATAATAAAAGTTTTTCGTTCAATAAATACAAAGATAGGTTTTCTTAATAAACTAAAAAGCTTAATAATTTTATATTTTTAAAATAGATCAAGATGAAGCTGAGAAGGCAGCGATATGTATTCAAAGAATGTGGAGAGGGTATCATACTAGAAATCTTAATAAAAAAGCAACCACCATATTGAAAACTATTGAAATGATAAGGACAAATAAATATATCCAGTATGATTTTCATTTTCTCATTAAATAAACGTAATATCGTTCTCAAAATATATAATTTATTAATCTCTCTTTTCTTTAAAGGAAACTCTCTACTGATATGGAAGCTACTCGAACTGCATTAGAAAGTGAACATAAACTACAATTACTACAAATGCAAGCAATTAATGCATTATGGAAAAAAGTTGTTAGTCTTCAACCTACTGTTAATCGAGATTCTACAAACTCTGATAATGAAAATATTGCACAAAATGTAGATGTTGTAACCAATCTAGCACAAACATGTAATATGTTGCACACTCAGGTAACATATTATATCTTATAATTATTATAATTATAATAATGTTATAATAAGTTTTAGAATATTAATGATATTTTTATATTTTTTAAATTTTAATATATGATTAGGTTCAACAATTACAAGACTCTATGTCAGAAATAAAACGATGTATGTCGAATATGCAATCAAAAGCCAATCTTATTGATAATGGTGTTGCCACACAGACAGAAATATCAGCTGTTCATACTCCAGCTGGTGAAGAACATATGTTTCCTTATGCACGACCACATAGACCACAAACTTTGCCGATTCATCAAACAATTCATGAAGGAAATGAGAACAGAAGTTTTGCATCTAATTTGATTGACAGTGTATTAAAAAAAGTGTCTCAGTCCACTGATACGACAGATGATGAAGTTAATACTGATATATTGAACTCTAACGAAAATCCTGAGTTATTGAATTCAACAGAACATCCTGACATGTTTAAAAGTTGTGAAGAGATTATAGAACCTGATTTCAAGGATGTAGTGGAACATGATGTAAAACATGAGTATGATGTAATTGATAATGCTGTTATAAATGGTGAAGTTTGTGAAGAAACATTATGTAAAGAGTTACACAATCTGATTGAAACAGAAATTACAACAGAAAATTGTGCAAATTTAGAAAAGGAAAATGATTTAGAAGAAATTGAAAAGGAATAACTTTAATCTGAGAAGACATAAAAAAAAACAATTACAAAAAGAATGAAGGTGCAAAGTTGAAAGCCTTAAGAAGAAACAAATGTGAATCCCAATGAATAGTAAAACTCATAAATGAAGATAATACATTTTTAACTAAAAATACTCACTGTACATAAGTTCAGAGACTAGCCTTAATTATATTCATGAAACAAAATTGAATGCTTTTAATTTTATGTTTCAAATATTTCAAAATCAGATTTATCACAATTCAAATAATTACCATAAAATGCATCTAAAAGAAATCTAAAACATAATTTTAAACAATCATATCAGTACGTTGATTCATTATGTATACAGTCATTGAAGCAATTTTGAAAATTTTCCGTCCACATATCTGGTTTTTAAAAAGTTCGCCGATGTATAAAGTATGTATTAAGAATGTTATATGTTTCACAAAAAGCTTTGCTTCTTCTCTAAAAAGCATCATAAAAATATTACTGTACAGCACAAGAATCATGGATTCAATGTTACAAATTCCAAAATTATTCGTCAATTCTCAGATTGAAGTATTTATAAAGATGTAAGAGAGAATTTTGATATATAAAACACATTCCTTATTAATAGCAGAAGATTCGAGTTTTGTTAAAAAGTTTCTTGAATAATGTTACTTAGATAGTTATTATTTTTATGCATTTATTTTTTTTATTTATTTATTTATTTATTGAAAACTGTGACCCTTAGAAAAAATTAATATTACTGCAAAATATAGGTAATAATAAAAACATTTTTAATCTAGTCATTGCAAAAGCTCCTACATATAATTACTGTAGATATTAACTAAAACTTGTTATATAGGTATACAGTGTTATTGAAACAAATAAAATCTTTCAACGAAAACAAATAATTGTTAAAGGATATGAGTTTTTACTTATGACAAAGAACGTTGTAATAATTCTTTTAAATATATGTACATTGCTTGAGTTTTGTTATTGGAAATATTTCAATCACTGCTACTGTAAGAATATTATTATAATGAAAGAAACTATGTGTAAGCTCCTATTAAAACTATATCTTATATTTATTTTGTGTGACATACATCTGCTAAGTGTCATATAAGACACTTCAATGCTCAGAATTGTTAAGAACTTAATGTTAAATAAATAAGTCATATAATTGAGTATATGTTTAAAATAATTTACTTTTATATAATTGAATTCTGTATATGATCCATACATACATTTTTTTTTTATAATATCACAAAATTCTATATTAAAATACATTATTTTGAATTATAATAAAAAATAATTAAATATGATCAAATTTGTAAAATAGTTTATAAAAATATACAAAATGAATATTTGATATAATATAAGCATGTTTCATATGTTCCTTTCATATTTAGTAATATTTAACAAAATACAAAATATATTTTAACAGAATAATATCCATTATAATGTTTTTATTTTTAAATACCATGGTTTTGTTTCTTTTGTACACATTACACAAAGATTGTTACTGAATAAAGATAAAAATGCTTAAATCGAAATAAGTAATATTTATCAAAAAAATAAAAATGAACACATATTTATTTGTGCACTATATTCAAACTTTATAAAAAATTTTTAAATAACTTTAGCTAACACATATACAATTACTTTACAATATTGTTAAATATTGTTAAAAAGCATTAGTGTTGTATATAAACGTGTATATGTATGATTTTGTTTGCAATATTTTTAATTTAAAATATATATAAAAAATTTTATTATATTTACAAATTCTTTTGCAAAATACTTCTGTTATTTAAACATTTTTTGATAAGAAGCCTTCTCAATAGCTAAATACGAGTTTATAATTCTTTTTACTTTATCAATTTCTAGTAAAATATCTTTATTATTGGGACATTCTAATGATGCTTGCCTTAAATCTGCTAAACCTAAATCATACTCATTTAGTCCCATATATGCTTGACTTCTTCGATATAGTGCTTTACTGTTTTTCTTATCTATTTGTAAAACCTAGATGTAAAATTATTATTAAACAACAGTTGAAAATTAAACAAATTCAATTAAATTTTACCTCTGAACAAAGCTTTAAAGCTTCACGATAATTCTTTTGTTTTAATTTAACAGCTGCAAGATTAAGTAATAATATTACTTTAATGTTCAGTATTGATTCATTGGAAGACTCTGATACATCTACTGTCTTTATCATCCACTTGTAATAACGTAATGCTTTCTTATATTTTCTGCCTGCATCTATATAATTTTTTCGTGAAAAATAACAATTTCCTGAATTTTTTATCCTCTTAATAACGTCCATTATATATTTGTACTATAAATATCCATGAATATTTATTAGAAAAGGAATTCATTTCCAAAAACCTGTAATCCTATAATAATATTCTTACATTGAGTTTTTCAATATCTGTGGAATAATCCCAGTCTTCTGGCCATGGAGTGAACACATCTTCAGTATCATCATTTTCTTCCATACCCCAATTTTTATCATGTTTTAACTCTCCACAATCAATTATATGTATTTTCTATAACAAAATATGATACTACAAATATGATAAAACACTCATGTATTTATTAATAAATTAGCTCAAATACAAAAGACTATAAAAAATATATATTAACCTTCACTGGTACATCCTTAATTGTTTGAACTTGGCACACTTCTAATATAATACCCATTCCTTTCAAAACTTTACCAAATACTACATTGGTATTATCTAAATGTGTAACAGCTGAAATAGTAATTATAAACTGAGAACTGTTGCTGTTTGGATAACCCTCATTTACCATGCTTAATAATCCTCCTGACGAATGAGAGAGCTCAAATTTTTCATCTTCAAAATGTGTTCCATATATACTTTCTCCACTTGTTCCATCAAAATTTATTATATCTCCACCTTGGATCATAAACTGTGATAACACTGAACCATATAAAACTCTTCTCATTAAGTATATTACTTTTTATATTACCTTCAAGAAACATTAATCCTTTTTGTTATACCTTTATGAAATATTGATCCTTTGTAATGCAACTTTTTGCCATTGATTCCAATGCCTTTTTCTCCAGTACATAATGCACGAAAATTTTCAGCTGTTCGAGGTACAATATCTTTAAAAAGCTCTATCACAACTCTTCCAACTGTATCATATAGTATCATACAAATTATTTTTAAATTTCTAATGAAACGAAATGTAAAACAGAACAATAACAGAAATACTGGAAATTAAAAATTAACTTATATTTTATAATCCAAATATTCACATATTACCTTTTTCTGATTCAATAGCTATATCTAAAAATACGATTGGGTTTTGTTCACAATTATTGTTTTGACTCTTCGACGAATTTTCCATATTTTAAAGTAATATGTATCCATACATAAAATTTTCAAAATCTTGTTTAATTGCTAATTTTAACAGTTAATTATTCTATAAATTTAACATCCTACGAGACGTTCCATGAACATTAAACCACTATCACCACATAGCGGTGAAACAATGGAATTAATCCACATTGCTGTTCTTGTCTATCACACAATATATATCTGTCTTTGTTTCACACTTTCGTGCCCTTTATTTTCATCTAACCACCTCTCCTTTCCGTCTGGAATTAAAAAGGATAAAAAAGAAAAACCCAACAGATAGCAGCACATATATCGTTCATGTAGTGACATCTATTTCTTAACAGTCTCGTCAAAGAGTTCATTTCAGATAAATTTACGGCGCGAAACTTTGCGAAACTCTAAAATAAGAAACTATGTAAAAAATTAATATTTTAACAAAATTACTAAGGAGATGTATGTAAATAATTGTCAAGGATACATAACAAATTAGCGAAGATATAAATAGTAGTTGTAAAAGAGATAATCGACATTGTATATTGTACATTCTACATTATATAGTCGTCAGTCGTAACTAATCCATTAAATTCTGTATCATGTAAACGTTAAAAATAAATTATAAAATTTGTAGTACGGTGACTTTATTATTTATCGATCATCGTACCTACATTCGACCTGATAATAGACTTTAGTTCCAAAAGTTTCCAAAAGATAGCAACACCTATATTGCTCAAGACAAGGAAAGCTATGCAATAAAGATAGATATATATCACATGACACAAAATATTGTGCGACAAGGACAAATGGATGTTGCGTGATAAACAAAGAGAGCAATTGTGTACAACAAGGACAACAATATAGCTTAGTTCCACCATTTGGCCGCTATGTAATGCTAGCGTTTAGTGTTCATGAATGGAGAAAATTTTTATTTCGGAAATAAACTTACTAAGACGAGTAATTTGTCAATTTTTGCAATTTCTTAATTAAATCCTCAACTTTGTTTGTTTATTCTATTTGAACTTGGAAATATGCATGTAAATCCATTGATTATACAACTTCGTATTAATTAAAACCACTTGAAGCATTTGTTTGAATAGTTAGTTACTCGCAAATATATTTAAAATCAAAATTTAGAAAATTCTTGTTACATAGTAATATTTAGCAAAGCTTTATAAAAAAAATTATTTTATCCTATCATAGTAATAAAAACAGAAAAAGGTCCCACCGAGATTTGAACTCGGATCGCTGGATTCAGAGTCCAGAGTGCTAACCATTACACCATGAGACCAATCACATAATTTTTTCTTTTATATAATAAAAGCGGCCAAATAATATTAATATTTAAAAAATTTGACATGTGATTACGTAAAAACGTATATTTTATCATTAATATATTTGATAATAATATAAATCTGCATTATCTGCATAAAATAAATACGGAAAAATATATTTGCATAACTATATGGATAAAAAATATAAGACACATTAGTTTTTTATATTGTTGTAATAAGTATATAACAATGAAGTTTCTGACAGTATAACATATAACGTATATAGATTCGCAGCAATTATTTTATACATTTATGTATGTATACATATACACATATATACATACAAGCAATTCAGATTACCATTATATATTTAAAATTCTAAAAGCTTATCTAGTACTAGCAGGTATTACACAATATCACTATTAAAACTTTTATACTTCAATACCTGTCTAAGGACAATGATTATATGTTTTTCCTTTCAAAATAAATCTGTTTTACTGATAATTCCAATTTTATGTATTATAAACTTACATATCTCAGACGTTACGAAGCGATTCGTATATCTATTGGTATAAATGAACAATATATAAATTAATATATCGCATTAAAGCATTGTCCATACTATTTGAGCAATAAAAATTTACATTTTATTTTATCTATGTGACACTAATACATAAAACAGTGTGCAAAAAGTATCTTATTTCTGTTTTTACCTTGCCTTGTTTATCTCATATATAAGCAAATTTGGCATATAGTCTTAATAATTTTAATTTTTTCTTCTAATAATAGAATAGTATGTAGCCAATATAAAGTAATATTTTTAAAGGGTGTAGATTATATATTGTACAAATACAACCCCAGATAGAAATGCTGTTCTAGAAAGCCAAGTTAGATAAAGGTGCAAGTTCAATGGCTTAATAAAGAAAGAGTAAACGTTCCTGAGCACTTCCAGGTAATAGTCTCCAGCCACGTTTGATGTTCAAATATTGAACAGTAGCTCGTGCACAAATCAACACTCCTAAAAATTGAATATAGCATATATATTAATGTAAACATTTAGTAGTATCAATATTAAAATACTAACCAAATCCCATTATCAACCACCATAACCATGAATTTTCACGTGATGCAAGGTCAGTGGAATGTTTAACAATTAATGTCCATTTTGTCAAAGATAGACCAAAACCAGATAGTGCTCCATATCGAGATGCAATTGTATGACAGAAACACATCAGTAATAAAAATCCAATCCAATTAAACAAAAATGCAACTGTAATAGAAATATATATTATCTAGATATATCTAATTGTAATAAAAATATATGTACATACAATATGCAGATATATATTGTTTCATTTACCCAAAAATGCTGTAAAGAACATAAAATCAGTGCCAAGTAACCCACTTTCTGGATCTCCCTCTGCAGCTTCAGTATCTATAGCCAATATCGTTAAAGGCCTTGGTGGTGTTCTAATATTTTCAGGCTATAAAAATGTTATTTGATTGTGTGATATAAATTTAATTTTTAGTATTATCATTAATTAATATTATAATTAAAGTAAATACCGTGTGAATTTGAGGATAAGGTTCTCCTTGTAATGTTTTCTCACGCTGTACTTCCTCATAACTAGGTAATTTTGTGGCAACTTCGTAAGGTGGTGGAGCTGAAAAATCTGCCTTTGGAGGTGGAATGTCCTCTTCTTCAGTCTATCATCATTTCATTTTCTTAATAATAATAATAACTTTCAAATACACGATAACAAATTTATATCATACCATTCGAGTTTCAATTGAAGTTTGTGCTGCAGCAACATTTCCTGAATTTATTATATCACTTTGTGAGACTGGTAGAGACACAGTTAGTGTAGGTATTTCATTTTGAGATGATGGTTCATCATTTGAGTTACTGTTTGTTTGTGAAGGCTAAAATTAAATTAGTCATGTTTAGTAAGATTTAAAATATTTAAATAGATGAAACACTTCTATTTTGATTAAAAATATTATTTCTTATATATCCTTAGCATTAAGATAGTTGAAACAATATAACAAAGTGTAAGGTTTGTTTTTTATTTTATTTAATCTCTCATTTTTAATTACTTTCAAGAAATAAACGACAGTCAGTGCGGACAATGTTTTTATCGACATTTGCAGGTCAGTATTCATGCATAACTTGCATTATGATACATAGAAATATTATTTTATATATGTAAAATAAGTTTACTAAATAAAAGACATTCTGGCAGTTGAAGACAAATTGTAAATTGTTCATTAGCGCTTTGATTAATATATTGCGTGAAGAATATTTATTAGAATCAGCATCGTTTATAAAACATACCATATTGTAACGAATATTACTATCCATTCCTGGTGAAATTTATTCAAAGTGCGATTTTATTTTGATTGTGTAGATGAAATTAAAAATACTGTTTTCGTACGTAATGCTGCTTTCTAAGACAGCAAAAGTTCTTACAATCGATGGCTGACAGCTGGCAAGGCTGTATCACCGTGAACGTAGATTCCCTTACATTTTCACGTCTATACATTTTCAAGCCTGTTATCAGACAATAGATATTTTTCTCTTATATTTTTATCTTATTTATATATAAAATATTTTTATTTTAAATAATATTTTACTTATTTATTTCAATTCTGTATAAAAGAATTATAACTTTGCAGTCAAATTTTGATTGGCGGTTCATAAAATAACGTTGAAAATTAGGTTGTAGGACGGGAATATAACAAATCAAAATTTTTCCTGTTAGCGGAAGTAAGCAATTACAGCTTAATACTATTTTAATATTATTATTTTCCTAAAAACTATTAGATTTGATCAAAATAATAAATAAATATATATTCGCATGGATTGTTTCGTTAATTAAATTCATGAGTGAAAATGAGATATTCATTTGAGTCACGTGTGTTGGAGGGGGTATTTGGATCATGTCGTCGTCGTCATGCACAAACGACGCTCTACTCGTCAGTCAGTCGCTTGCCGATTGTGAGAGAAGTACGGGTCTTTGATCATGTCGGAAGTATTCAAGCTCGGTGATCTTGTGTGGTGTGTATTTATTACGTGTTAATCAATGAATGTTTATAATAAAAATTGTGCAATGCGAATGATAGTGATTACTAATTGATGTTTTTCTGGATTTCAGGGCGAAGATGAAAGGATTTTCGCCTTGGCCTGGTCGGGTGAGTTAGAGTTTTTACTAACGGTTCTATGTTCACTATACTTTGCTTGGTTGTACGCGCCACGAAGTCAAACGCGGCCATCATTTTGGCGGGAACATTTCGTGCTCCATCTGATTTTTTTATACCGTACACCGTGCTATTATAAAATGATGTATTGTATGCTGCTATTGTTCCTCGTTGTACGTCTCCGGTCGCATCCGACCTTCAAATTTCAAATTGGCGCGCAGACTATGAAAATATAACCTAAATTATGTTCTTTACCAATGATGTTTAGATAGCAAAATTTTATATTTACATTACGTACATCCAAGTAATTGTTATTTAGATTATAGCTTTTTTTCAATTAAAAAGAATTTTGTTTCGTAGCAAAATTAGTCCTTATAAGATATTCGTGTGCTAATTATTAATTTCCTTATTTGCAAATTCAAAATCATATATCATATATGTAATTATAAATTATAGCTTTTTTAATAATTTATTTAATATTTTTATCTTACATATTATTTATGAATAAATTTTAATAATTTTATCATTTATTTAAAATATGTTAAGTATTTAGTATTAAGTATTTACATTTAAATTATTTGAAGTAAAATTATACATCTAAGAATTACGTATTTACAAATTTTTGGTTTAATATAATAAATACACTGTTGTACATAAATATAATTGATGTAATGAATAGAAAGATAAACTTAATTTATATTTATGTTTACTATAAAACGAAATGTCATACAAATATGATTTAAAATTCATTAATGTTCTTTTTCATAAATATAATATTGTATTTTTATTTTATTATTTAATATGGAAGATATATTTGACATTGTTTTTATTATAAATACTAATTTCTTTGTGACATCTTAAGGTGTCTAATCCTTCAAAGGACTTAAAGAAACCAACATATACTAAGAAGGGGCCAGTTCAATGTATTTTCTTCTTCGGAACTAATAATTAGTAAGTTTGGATAAAGTTTATTTTTCATGTTTTGTAATATTTACTTTTGAAACTTACATAAATGTTTCTTATAGCGCATGGATCGAAGAATCTAATATGAAACCATATCTAGAATATAAAGATACTCTTGTAAAATCTAGTAAATCTGCTGCATTTAAAGATGCAGTAGAAGCAATAGAAGAATTTATTGCTAATGGAGAGGTAAGTTATATAAATAAAATAAAATTGTAATATGATATAGTTTATTAAAAAATGATATATTTCATAAATATTTTGTAATTATTATTTCTTATAATACGTTGTGGTTAATTATCATCAACCATTTAATGCAGTGTTGTTATTTGTCCCAGGTATTTGAAGATGGCTTAGATCCAGATTCCTTGTTTGACAGATTGAAGGAAGGAAGTATATCTGAGAAGAAAAATATAGTAAAACCATCTAAACCTCGTAAGGTTAGGTTTATATCACTTATTATAACAAACAATTGAATTAAAGTATATTGAAGTTATCAATTAAATTTAATAAATTTTATCATTAATATTAATGCAAAATGTTGTATTCTAGAATTGAAACGTAATATAAAATGTGGTATGAAATTCTTGCTACAGGAAACACCAAAAACTAAAAGATTGGATTCTAGTGCAAGCGATACTCGTCGCCCAGCCAAAAAACAACGGAGTGAATCAAGTACAAGTAATAGCAATAGGGTTGGCAGCATTAGCCCAACACTGAATCATTCAACCCCTCTGAGAAAGTCAGGATCCACTCTCCTTAACAGGCCAGCAAATATCGCTAGACCTGTAAGTATATTTTATTTTATATATTATTATTTTACAATTGATATATGCAAAATATATTTTGTTATTTCTACTTATGATATTATTTAATTAATGCCAGTATAAAAAAAGTATTGGCCAGTTTAAAAAACAATTAAAGTGTAGTGATAAATATCTTCTAATTAAATATTCACTAGGAACAGGAACTTCCATCTTTTATCATTAAATTGCACCTATTAAATTTCTACCCATTCTTGTAAATAAATAAACGACAATAATATTATGCCTTTTTTAATTCCTTTCCGTCGATATAAAATTAGTACATACATAAATTCTCCATTTTTCTAATTAACAAAATATGATTCTGTGTTCATTTTTATTTTAAAATAATGTAATTTTTTTTAAACATATGAATTTTTTTTATCATTGATTTTGTACATATGTTATCTTATATCTATAAAGCTATAGTATATTATAAAAGCTTCCAAAAATATTAAATTTATTTTTCGTTTCGTTTAAACGTACTGATGTTTTAAATGAATTCTAATTTATTTTTAATTTAAAAATGTTTATGTTTGCTTATTTTTATTCTTAACTTCGAAACGTGATTCATTTTTATTTCTTCTATGTTGTTTTACCATATGTGCATTTAAATTAATAGTAATTATTAATATGTGTTTATTTGATACAAACAGGTGACACCTCCTTTGGACGTGGAAACATTGTCACAAACACTTAAAGAAAAAAATATCCTCCCTTCGATCTTGAAATTTGGCTTCCTTGGTTTGGGTATCATGGGAAGCGGAATCGTAAAAAATCTAATCAACAGTGGACACAGCGTGATTGTATGGAATCGGACACAGGAGAAGGTATGTACAATTCGTTTTCTTACGATGTAACGCAATAATATATGATTGTTACGTGCAATTGCAATGCGATTTTTTTATCGTGAATGACATTCTTTAATTTATAAAAATGATCAAAAGAGGAAGTCGCATTTCCTATGTTATTATTATTAGTTTATAAAGATCGATTATTAGTTTATTCGATTTTAATACAACAAATTAAATATAAACAATAGGCAATAAAAATAATAAAAGTATCAAGTAGTTTTTATTAATTAAAATTTTTTAATTTTGCAATTCACTGAATTTCAAACAGTCGCATAACTTTATCTTATTAAGATTGAAATTTGCATTAGTAAAGACACTTGAGTTTAAGTTCTTCGGGAGGATACATAAGGCGAAGGTTTTACATGAATTCACACCACGGTCTTCACTATCAATTTTATTGCTGCATCGTCAGCAAGAATATTACTGTGTTTCATTTCTACTTCGTATTCAACTTTTACTTAATATGTTAATAAAATGTTAATTTCCTAACAATTTGAGTTCTGTTGTAAGCTACGTGAATGTTCGTTTTTCTTTTTCTCTCAACAAAGTATTTCAACGATTTTGTAAAAGTTGG
The DNA here is from genome assembly GCA_903986555.1 of Heterotrigona itama. Taxonomy (NCBI): domain Eukaryota; kingdom Metazoa; phylum Arthropoda; class Insecta; order Hymenoptera; family Apidae; genus Heterotrigona; species Heterotrigona itama. Next base: position 44,623 of record CAJDYZ010009269.1, read on the forward strand.
GGAAGCAAGAGAAAAACGATATTTTGATAAACAATTTCGTTTATTGATCATGTTGCAGCTTACTTTTAAAACTACTTATCCTAAATTGTAATTTAAATATTAAGATGGTAACAAAAGACTAAATCGTTTAACAGGCAGAAAGAATGAAAAATTCTGGAGGAACACAGACATTTCAATTGTAAAGTAATTCAATAACTCTGCCCTGATTATCGCGTGATATGCGATGGGGAAAGTGGGATATGTATTAATTGGAAAATTTTCAAGATTTTTTCCCCTTGCATTTTGCAGTTACGAAATCCGTGATACTAAAGTATATGTATTTATATTCCATGCGACATGTGATCTTTTTATTGAAGTATAAAAAAGAAAGGAATATACATACATACATACGTACATACATACATACATACATACATACATACATATATATACATACATATATGTAGGAACAAAAAAATGGAAGTAATTTTTCTTCATACAGACGAAGGAAACGTTCTAATTCTTTTTCCTGAAAGTGTTATTCCTATAAAAAATAAATATTTCGCAAATATTTATTGGCATTCGTAATACGTGTGTTCACTAGCGGACTTGGGAAATGCAGAGAGATACAAACTATCGAAAGCATTCGGAACCGTATCGCGAAATTGTATTTTCATAGGAGGAACTTTTGGTCATTGAAAAACTATGCGCAATTCGAATATTTAATGTAACAAAATATACGCGCGATTTATGTTATAATTCATTGTGCTATACATAATACACACAGTATTTCGGAACGAATCTTTCCGTGGTATTCCACAGCCTATTTTTGACGAGGGTTGCTCCGATAAAAGTACATCTGTGGCCATCTAGTTTACATACTTAGTAGCGTTAATGAGTGCTCAACGGTTAATGATTATTCTATAATCAGTTATTCCTTGAATCAGTGTATATGACGTATAATTCTCGACTGCTTTATCGAAAATAAACGTTCGAGGAACATTTATGCGGTACTTAATGTTTGAGCAACTCTTAAAAGCGCGTGATTGAGTCTTCGTTATTTCGTATCATGATATTCAAAGAAAAAAAAAAAACCATTTAGACTGCCATTTTGTAGAACTAAAACTTCCTCGGTTTTTCCTCGGTTCTTCAATTATACTTGAATCGTATGGATTCTGTTCTTCAACGATCGTCTGAAGATAACAAGTGAAATTTCAACGCGTACATATGTAGTATCGAAATCCGAGATCTCTCAAAAATACGAACATGAATTTCTAGTTTGTCAGAAACTAAAACTGCACACATTTGCATACAACGTGAACTAGGTTTTTGCATCAGAGGTTCTTAGACAACGAAACTATCCCGATAGATGATAGACTGTCGAGGTATTACGTTGGCCGTTTGTTACAAAAGAGAACTAATTTTCATAGTGAACGTTCGCGTAATTAAGTATATCCTGGCGCACGCGTGCATCGAGCAACGGGAAGGGCGATTAAAAATCGAATCGCGTGAGCCACGGTTAATAAGATTCACGTCGGCGGCATCAAATCGTCTAATCACTTGCCTTTCCTTCGTCCCGTCACGAAACGCCACTGCAATCCGTTTTTCCGTAACATTATTCATAGTAACGGCAATTTATTAGCCGCGTGTGGCATCCCGCATTCCATATGGTATGTACACACACACACACACACACACACACACACA
>CAJDYZ010009289.1:5258-20639 GCA_903986555.1 Heterotrigona itama
ATAATTATTATAATATAATTATTATAATATAATACGTGATTTTTCTAATATTAAAAAAGTCAATTGAAATTGAAACACCTTTCGAGTATTTAATTGCTGCTTTATATTCCAGATAAAGTTTTGTTTGTGAAGTAATGGGACATTTCTTAAATACATCTCCTCGGTGACATATTTTTTCAGAATCATACAAGTCCAGGAGGTTTTTTTCTTCCTTGAAACTGTGGTTAATCTAGCGGAAGCGGAAATGAAAAATTTTGGGTCTCTGAAATTCAAAAGCCGTTCTGAAATATGCATTTTAAGGCAACGTGACCTTTTGAAAGGAAGGACGGATAAGTGTTCAACGGAAAGTACCTTCCCTCTCCCCGGAAAAATGTAATATTATCTTACTGCCGCGAACAAATATAGCCATACCAGTTTCACAGAATTTTATGTTCTCTTCAACAAACGTGAATTGAATGTAACAGAATTATTACCTAAATATGCTGTTTATCATCTTCCAGGGATTCTAATGTTTTTGAAAGCTGAAACAATCACAGACATATCAGAATGTTAAGATAACTAACAACTCGACCAATTTGAATTTACATTTAAATTTACATTCGCATAAAAAGAGATTTCTCTACCACCTGCTTCAGAATTAACTACGGTGAAGCCTGTTTCATACGAATCACTATCCTAATGTCCAAAAATTTTCCTTGCCAGAAGAGAATGTCTACCGATAACTGGAAAATTATTATTACTATCACTACCTTCAATTCCAATATTTAAAATATTTCAAAAAAAAAAAAAAAAAAAAATAGTAGTTAAAAGAGCCTCTACTACATTTTATATTTCCGCAATTAATCGACTCGCTCTTCTAACTTTCTCAGAATTCTTCTACCAATCCTTTTGGGAAAAATCAGAATCCTCCCCGCCCCCGTTCAACTTCCCGAACTATTGCAAAACAATAGAGTTGAAATCGTTTCGACGTTCGCCGTCCGCGCGATATGAAGCCACGGTGTGTTATTTCCGCGCGAGCGAACCGCTTTGCCCATTCCACGCCGGTCGTCTTCTGCTCAGCCGAAAAACTTCGCGTGTATCCCCTTAAGCCTACTCCCCCCCGTTTCGAAACTTAAAGGGGATTAAGCCTGCGATATACGTGACAAGTATTTGGCGTAGACGGCGCCGCTGGCCAAAAATACTTTCCACGTAATTCTTGGCCGGCCGACCAGAAGCAATCGAACGAAACCGAAGTTCTTCGGAAGCCCTTTGTAAAGTTGAACACCAGCCACGCGCAGATTTTAAAACGACTGCCATTACTATTCCAACGGGGAGAGGTTTAAGTGCCCTCCCTCCTTCTCCCCCCTCCTCAGTTTTTTTTTTTAATGCTCGCGAGCGAAATCCTTAAAAACTCTGTTTGATCTCGATTTTCGTATTCCAGTTCGAAAGCGTTTCAATTTCTGCGAACGAGTTACCGATCTTGCTAAAAACGGCCCCTTTGCGAGTCTGCGCGATTGTTTTAAGAGGAACTTTGCTAAAGAGCTTCGCTAGAGAGGTATTGTGGGAAGAATTGGGGAATGTTCAAGTGCTTATCGGATCGATACGAGTCGATCGACGTGTTCGTAAAAATTGCTCGTTCGATTTATTCTTCGACGTGACCACAATTAAATTTAAACTACCGGTTTATTAATTTATAACGCGAGAAAGAAACCAACTGTGGTTCTCTTTTTATTTTATTTTATTCTGATTTAATAAAGTAGACACTGAAATAACACTCAGCTTGATTTAATCTCTTTTTCTTTTTTGTGTCAATAAATTAAATTAAACCACCATGCTACAGATTTTAAAGATATGTCAATCGAAAGGAAATTAATTAATTTGAATTCGATACAAAGAAAGTTAAAAAATGCAGAAGATCTTCGTTCTTCTTTCGTCGTCGACAACCACGCGGGAACGTAACTTTTAAGTGGAAAAGCTGGACAGTTTTGGCAATCGTTGGACGATATATCTTTCCTCGGCAAAGACAAGGCGCTTATGGGATATATCGATTTCTCGTCGAAGTATTGTCAAATCCCACGATTTATTACAGTAACGGTGACAGGATTTTCCGAACGGAACAGACGTTTCCTTAGACAGACGCGCGTTGTCATTGAAATAGCCACAATAGATGAATTGGTACTCGTACCGAGTACCGTTCGATTTGATTATTGATTATGGGTGTGTCCAATGAATCGATCAAAAATCTGAGATTCATCGCTCGTGGAGAAACGAAGCGTTTCCCTCCCTTTCGGTGTGTTGTTTCGTTCGTTTTATTAAATTTTCAAAAATTCGCAAAAATCACATCGCCTGACGAAAGTATTTGAACGGCCGGCACAGTGAATTTTTATGAAATCGAAATTTCATTAGCGTTGCACTATTTGTGTATAAACTACAAGATATATATTTATGACAACATTAATTCTTATAATATATACATGAATATGAATGTTAAGGCTATCTTGTAATTTCTAGAAATATAAAGTACTTTAATCTAGTACCGATTAACTTTTCATTCGAACAATTTTTCCAGTAGAATTGTTGGGTATCGTTTCACGCATTCTCAGACTAGTTTCAAATATTCATCGTCCGTTCATAGTTCATGATTGTGCGATCGCGAGAAGTACTACGTACGAGTGTCTGCTACTTTCGCGCGTCCGTGCGCAACGCGAGGAAGTAATTTATTTGGTCGATGAAACACATTTATCCGAACAAGTACAACAGCAAACAGCACCGTTTTTGCGAAAAGACTGGAATATTCTCCCGAACATTTCTCAACGTTGCACAGACGAGAAAACAGGAACCGGTATGATTCACCGGTGATACGTTTCAGCCCGGCCCATCGCGAAGCATATTTTTCCCGCGAGACGTTCGTCCATCAGATCGGAAACAGAGAATCGTAGAGCGCGCTAGATTTCTTTCGTTTCCAACAACGCGGAATCCTCTCCAAGCAGCGCCAACTTGAATCACGATCCCCGCGGAAGTTTCGTAATTAAAGAATGGCGAAATTTCGCGGAATTCAGCGTTCGAAGTTGAAAGGCGATGAGGAACAACTGGCTGGCTAGAGAAACTGGAGAGAACGCCACGGCTTTTCCACAGAAGAAGAGCGAAACGAGAGGTTTTTAGGGTGGAAAAGGGAGAAGGGAATCCAATGAAACGGACGATAAAAGGAACGCAATTAAATCTCAAAAGTCTTGGGATACCTTGAGATACTTTTTATCTTGATCATTTTATGTTGAATGTGTATAGTTTTCAGTACTATATTACTTAAGTGTTAAACTATCTTATCTGAATTACTGAAGTGTTAAATTGCTTTATTTCTAGTATTAAATTACTTATTTAGTATAGTATTCGGTATATACCCTCGCTCGGAAGTTTCGGGATAATTTTTATTTATATTATTCGATATTTACAGTGGATAACGAAATTTCCCAGAATATATAATAACACGTCATTCGAAACGTTAATAGCAATTACTTAATGAATTCATTTCCAATAATTTGTTAGTTTCACTCGAAGTTAATTCAATAAAATAAAAATACGAAAAGCATTCTAGCGAAAAACGAAACTTTGATGGAAAATTATTTGAGAAATTATCTCTAGAGATAATAAATACAAAATGCAAAATTATTGATTTGTTTGATGATTTATATATCTGGTTCAAATAATGCCTTTCAGAATTTTTAAACAGATCGTTTCATTTTTCTAGTTTCGAAAGAAACGTAACATTGTTCTGAAGATCTTTCATCTACAATAAAAAAAACAGCCTAAAAACCATGTAGATTTAAAAAAGGAAAACCACAATTTCTATCAAGTTTAATAGTAAAATCTCCACCAGCGGTTGAAACGTAAAATTTCCATCAGAAATGTTATAGTAAAAAAAAAAAAAAAAAAAAAAAAAATAGAAAACTTTCCAATATAATAAACGCAAGCTTTTGTTTATAAATTTCACAAAAAAGTCATTCAAATCCCTAAAAATTCACTGTTTTACATCTGTAAAGTATCTAACAAAAATTGTAAGTTGGTCATCTCGAGCATTCTGGTGTTAAATTCTGTCTGATCCACGCGATTTTCAATCGTAGATTTAGAATAATGACTTTAACATAAAATTAAATCGTTTCTTCTTGCTTTGACATCTTTGTCGATCTGACGTCGATCAAATGTCGATCACAATTATCCGTCGTCTTTCTATACTTCCCTACTTGTGCCTGTGTTCCGAGACACTTTCGTTCCGAGCAGGGATGTAACTCGATAATTTCTCTGGCAAACCGCAAATAATACTGGCAACGGTTGGGTCGGGCCAGGTGCGCCATTATTCATCCGTTCTTCTTCCTGTTGAACGTAACGCGGCCTCGTAAATCTGCGACCAGGTAAGGGAACGAGGACAAAGTTGCCAGCGGGAGTTGCAGTTTCTCAAACGCAGTGACGCCGAAGGATTGCATTCGTCCCGCGGAATCCTCTATCTTTCGCGAGCCTGATGCCTGGATTCACCGCAATTCTGGTAATTCCTCCGGCTCGATGGAAAAGCACGTGGGGATCAGCGTGCGAATGTCGATTGATCGTCATCGTTCTTGTTAACAACGAAACGAAAGAGAGAGAGAATGATTTGTAAATTAGAGTAGAATGGGGACAAAGTCATTGTGTTGAATTTTATTTTCTTTATTGCTAGAATTGTGTCGGAACATGATCAAATAAGGAAAGAGAAAATAACAAAAATTAATTCATACAGATACGAAATTATTAGTTAGAACAAAATCGTTCAGAAATAGTGGATAATTAATTTTTAATTCAAGTGAATTTTTCATGAGTATCTTTCATTTGATATTTGAGAGGAAACCAACGTCCACGAAGATACCTTATAAACTCTTAAGAAGTATCTTCGTGAATGTTCATCATTTCTTTTTATGAAGCCCAACGATTCAATGTCTAACGCGAAGCAGGGGCAGCCATTGTTTTTCTTTCTTTTTCGATGAAGTAACAGACGCGAAATCACGAATTTTTAATTAACGGATAGAAGAAATACGTTCGCGAAATATAACAAACTGAATGCTGAAAAATGTACGGCTGTTAATTTTTTTGAAAATACAACCAAGCAAGCCAATGAAATGAAACGAAAGTCGTACATGAAAGAAACAAGATGTTTTAAAATACGAGATATTTTAACATGAAGCATTGGATAAAGAAAAATCTCTCGTTGCGACAAAAATTGTATCGAAATTAACAGCATTTCTACGAAAGTAAATGGTAAAATAACACTTCTTAGAGAGAGGAGAGTTGCCCTAAGAAGTCTCAAGAAACGAATAGAAATTGATCAACTTCGTGAATGAACGGATAATTAATTAATTGGCGGTGTAGTTTGTTTAAGCTAGATGATAGAACGGTTATTAAACCGCGGTTGTTAGATCAGTTTCGAAAGTGGGAAGAAACTGCGTTACCTCGGCGCATCGCTTAAAGACCAAACAAGATTTCTACACCCGCAGTCTGTGTATCGCTAATGAACATCAGCAGCAACTCTGAAGATACGCCACGTCAGCTTTAGCATCATTTTCAGTGTTTCAGTATTCGCAACGCACCGAGCATTCGCTGAACTCCCTATTCGTACTAATTTCCATTTCAGTAATTAATATCACATCGATGCCGCGTAGGTTTCACTTTCAGCGTGCCTGCTATAAATTAACGCTGCGTAAATACCCAATTTCTGAGCGCGAAACGGTTTGCAAATAATTCAAACGAGATACTTGTCTTTCCAAGGGATTTTGGCAATCCAACGCTGCCTCACGCTGAAATAAGAAATTTATGGATTTCGTGACAAATTGTTGAAGCTCGCCGGTTTATAACAAAGGATATATATTACCTAAATATTAAGAAGAAAGAAGAAATACGTACGAACGTGAAATGTGAAAATATAAAGTTCAACTTCTGGGTTAGAAAAATCAGTCTGATAAATTCATGTATTTTATTATGTGTTGTATGCTTTTAATACGAGTACTAACGATTCCATTAGAGATTCTGTACAATATGCTTTTCTAAAATATCCAGAAGTATTGGAAGTTCAATTTACAGTTAGTGTGAAATTACTTTTGAAAATCATTTCTGTCCAATAGGAGGCTAATGTAATTTGTAAATGAAATTTTCTGTTTTATATTAAGCAGCCAGTTAATTAATCGCTGGCAATCAATTTTTTTTTTCTTTTTCTCGCTACCAAAAAGGAAATTTCAATTTCATCCTAACGTTAATTCTAATACTTATTAATAAGCGGGTAGCAGTGCGCCAGTCCGCGTGTGTAATTTTCAAATTTTCATGAATGCGATTTTCGGACACCGGCACAAACCAAGCCAATCGTGGAAATAAATTGCAAGCGTTAATATGAAAGAAACAGCTGGCTGTGTACAAGAGCGTGCTAGAGAAACTAATTTTAAATTCGATTCTGCTATTCGAATTTATTACGACAACTCGCGTAATTGCAGAAGTTAATTCAATCGGGGCTGACCTCACGACGTGCATGCAAAACTGAATATACTGAGTGCATGTGTTTATGTTCAATGAAATCTTCACTGCTACGCGTGAAATACGCTCTCTCTGTTTTTTGCTCTCGGACAGGGTGTTCTCTCACTCTCAAAAATCGGAATTTCTTTCGAAAGATTAAAATCTTCTCAATTTATCCCACGCCTGATGTTTCAAAAACTTTCAAGTTATTAATTTTCCAAAATTTTACTTTTTTCCCACGTCGCTCAATTTTATTTGTCAAATTCTCAGCGCCGTGTACGGTATCCATTGACGCTTTGGAGGAACAAACGTTCGGTTTGACACACATTTGACGTCTGCTTATTGTTCGTGGTTTCAACGCGAGGATCTTTCACCGCGGGAAGCACAGCTGAAGCGAGAGGAAAGCGAGAGAGAGAGAGAGAGAGAGAGAGAGAGAAAAAAAACGAGGAAACAGACGAGCGGGAATTTGAAAGGCGCCACAAAGGGAACGTTATTAAGGTCGCATCGTGCGACACGGCGTCTTGAAAAATTGGTGTCTACGGGAAATTAATTTCTCCTTATCCGCCCTCACGGAACGGATCGATAAATCTGGTCAGCACGGCCAGCGAACGGGATTTACGATCGCGCGCCTCGCCGCGATCCGCGTCATCTTCACTTCTCCCCGTACGCCGTCATCGATGAGGATTTATCGTTCGCGTTTGCAACGATCGTCGGGACATTTGTCGTTGTAATTAGCTTTTACTCGCCGATCGATTCCCTCGCTGAACGCGTCCATTAATAAAGGAATGTTCCATTACGCGGAGAAACAGATCGAGAGCAAATAATCTCGAGAACAGCCATCCTCGTAAGCACCGTCCCTTGAGAATTTTTCGAGCTACGTACGCGGAACGAACGAAGGAATTTTCTTTCTATTCAACCATTCAAGATTCAATTTATTATTTATTTTTCTTTTTTCTTTTATACTGAAGTTGGGTCGTGCTTTTTTTCTTAGCTTCAGCGGATGGTAGAATTAAGGGCGTTTATTAGTTTGGTGCACAAAGGGTTGAAGCGTGACTGAAACAGGGAGAAATTACTAAGATGCCTCGGAAGATCGAGATGAAAAGAAACGAATAATTAATTTAAAGTAATTTAGTAATAATAAGAACGAGAATGTAATAATTCTAAGAAAACAGTGATTTGTATATATTCGTTAATACACCAACGTTCAAGAGTTCGGAGTAACCTTTCAATTTCAGGGAAAAGCACGTTTTTCCGATAGATATTTATTATTCAGAGGATATTCATATATTCATTCAGAATTGTTTAATTTTTTAATACGAAACTAACAGGTGCTCGAAACTTTTGGATGGTAGTACACCACGTTGATTCATTTCGCATCTCGATATTTCAATTTACATTTTAATAAATGGTCCAATAACAAAGAGAACGGAGCAATTAAAATTTCGCAATATTTTTTAATACCTCGCGCTAGCAATTCATGTTTCATGCTTGAATATTTTCGCCTTTTCCCCGACGACTAAATAAATATATTTGACGAGGAGAAATATCGAGGTCTACATCAGCGCGAAATTAATAAAGACAGTGGAATTAATTTCGGATATTAAACGAGATAAATCTATTGTTCGCGTTAATTTTCGCTTGAGCGCGATTTAAATTGAAACGTAGCGGCAAAAAAAAGAGAGAGAGAGAGAGAGAGAGAGAAAAGAACGAAAAAGTGAAGAAAATTCCTTCGACTATCCGCGCGATCATATCAAAAGATTCATTCGAGGCTCGGAGAACACGTGATAAATCTCCTCTAATGATCACTCCCGTTACAATGGACCATGGGCAAATTCAATAGGGTTCCTCTGCGGTGTCGCCGAAATACTTGGAATACTTTGAATCGTTCACTCGAATACAGAGGATCTATAGAGAATTCCTCGGTGTTAGATACATTTTCCGAATGCTGTGCATTGCCAGCGCTCTTCGAAGAAGGAAAAAAAAAAAAAAGAAAGAAAAGAGAAGAAAAATTACAAAGTTCTCCAAACGGAGAATTTTCGCATAGAACAACTCGTTCAATGTACTTTCCTAAAATTTAGCTTTCAAAGCAGACGAATTTATGTCGTTGGGCACGTGATTTAATTGAAAAGAGAGAAACGAACGAAAAGAGGACAGTGAAATTTAAAGGGGAGAATGTCCTGAAAATAGGTAAAATTTCGCGAATTTTTTTCGTAGGTATTTACCGAATGAAAAATTCCAGTGTTTTCCGGGTCAGTTTTGCATTTCAGAGCTTTAAAAAAAAAAAAAAAAAATAAAAAAAAAGAAAAAATTAAAATGTAAAATTGGACCTGGTAATTTACATTTACAAAGGTTTATCTATTTATCCTCGATAAAACATTGCTCCACTGAAATGACAAATTCAGATAAAGATGAAAAGACAAGAGCACGAATTTTCGAGTAAAGTTTGCCAAAAGTAACCAATGAAAAAAAAGAAACAGTAAGTAATAAATAAATTTCGTAAGTAAATTACTTCCACAAAGCAAAAATTGACGCAATCTCTGATTCTGTTGAGGACCGCAATCCCTCGACTTTCGATCGATCTGACACATTTCGTAAAGTTCGTCAGGTACGATATTATAGTTGAATGGACGGCGGGACGATAATAATCGTTCGTCGTCGATCGGAGGGAAGGCAATTTTTTATACGCTGTCGTTTTAACCATTCGAATTCGTATTCAAATTGCGTAATAATCAGGCCACGATTGAGACGTAACGAGGTGGGTGTTGAATGGAGGAGAAGGAGAGAGATAGAGAGAGAGAGAAAAAAGGAAAGGAACGACCCATCTTCTCGTAGCATGACGGTACCGTAAGACTCAATTTCATGCTCGAATACGCGCCACGACGCCGGCAATATTCCACGACTGGGGTGTCGGGGCTAATGCTTCGTTCTCGATTTCCGTGGCACGCCGTCCCCGATAAACTTCATCTCGCTGATTTATATCTTAGATTGTTCTAACGATTCCCCGACCGGTTGCACTCCATCGAAAAATCGAATTGTCGATGAAAGGCTGAACGAACGTGAACTCCCCCTCGTGGTTACTCGCCTCTCCGCGGGAAAGAGAGCCGTGGATTCTCGCGATATTTTATGGAAACTTTGGCGAGATTAAAGGCACTTAACTATCGGACCAGAGAGAAAAAGGATCGGTCTCATCTGTGATTTTTTTTACTCTCTCTCTCTCTCTCTCTCTCTGAAGCTATAAAAAATTTTTTTTCACCGATGACAGACGTGATTTTTATTCTTTCGCAAATGCCTACGACGTATTCTTCCGTTTCGGTGAATTAATTTCAGTGTTACACAGATATTATCGCCGTTAATAATTCGTACTGTCGTAATTACCAAAGTTATTATCGTTACTGGTAAATTATCAGCGACAGCGTGTTGGTTCTCCGTCAATGAGATATATTGCCGAAGCTGGCGAAACTCTTAAGTGAAAGCATTATCAGACTTATTGTTATGGATAACAATTCGCCATATTATACTATTATATCGATTTATTTATATCATCACTGTTGATTTGTAGAAACAAGAAAACGTGACGATTGGAATAGATAGTATCATAAAAAATAAATAATTCATACGTTTAATTATAAAAGTTACTAATATAATATTTACATAGTCGTTGAACTTTTCCATGAAAAACTCCTGTTTTCATATAAATTACGAAAGGAAGATAATTTGATTAAAAACTCCGCTCGAGTTGGAATAAAACAAGCGATGATCTTGCAACTGAAAGAACAATTTCTTCTTCGTTGAATGGAACTTGATCTTTTAATTTAACATACGTCATCTTCTAGTTGATATTCAAACAGACATAGGGAGTTTAAGCACTCTGTTTTGTTTCCGTTAGGGTAATATCCGGAGGTTCAGCTCGGTTTCCCCGCTTCCGTTCGTTCTCGTTACCCCCGGGACTACGGGAAGACGTGGAATATTATCATAAGGATGGAAATAAGACCGCGACGAGGTAAGCATCTACTCTATTTAGGATGCGCTTCCTCCCCGCTTTCTTTCTCAGAGCAGACGAAATTTAAAGTATTGTTAAAGTACTCCGAGAACCTCGGTAAGTAAAATCCACTCGACAAACGTGACGTCTCTTTAATTCCCTTTAAAGTCTCGAAAGAAATAATACTGCGAGCTGAAATAATCTTTCAGCTGAGATTTCGCCAGCATTTATTAAAAGAAATCTAACATTGTACCGTTTCTTAACTAATCCTTAGCCTCTTATTTTTATCAAGTGGAAATGACAGAAGAACGATTGTCAACTACCGAAAGTTTAACTTTACATCTTATAATGGGACGAATTTTTTTTTAAAAAAAGTGTCATAAGAATGAGAGTATCGATTTACCCACAAGAACATGCCAAAGATAGCTGTCGAAATTCTTTGAAGAGGGAAATATTTATTAAAAAAATGTTCGAACTGATTGCAGATTTTCACAAAAATCATACAAATATAGGACATTGTGAAATATACAAAAGTTAGTTCTTTTTTAATTTACTTGATTTTCCATCCAGCTCGATGTTAATCGTTACTCTCGAAAATTTTGAAACGAAACAAAAGAGGAACTTTCCAAGTTGGTCGCGATATGAACAAAGGCGTTCGGGGATCGATCGGGCGAGAAACATCGATCCGGAAAGTAGATAAAACAAAGTGACAGGCTCGAAAATTCAATTCAATTCGCGGAGAAGTTGGCGCGAGTTTTAATAATTCCGGCGGCGGGCCGGCTGATTTATCGGCGAAATTCGCGGATTTTTTATTTAAACGCGCTGAAGTTTCCTATCGAGATACATACTCATGAACAATTTATGTAGCCGGAATTCGGTAAAGTTTCCAGGTGAGAGCCCTGCTCGAGGAAGAACCGCACCGGCATTCACGCGAACGGAACTTCTCCAAACGGATACGGTTACATACATATGTATGTATAGACGTATATAGATCGATTCGTGATTTACGAGATCGTGTCAACGTGAATTTTCAATTCCCCGATCGCGAGTTCCGAAAGAAACGGCTGAAATTAATCTAGAAATCAATTTCGTTCGGGAAATTTAATCGAACAGCGAGGAGAAAAAATAAAAATGCGATATGAGAAATGATACTGAGTCAATATCTCGCCTCGTGTAAGCAGATTTCCTCCGAGAAAATTATTGTATATATACATATTGTACCTCTGTCGTGGATATAACATTTATATTTACTCTTATAAAAATCCTTTACGATCTACGATCGCTGTTATTTTTATTATTTTATAATAAATTCTATTTATTTGATCCTCTCGTTGCTCCAATTTCCCAATATTCTACATCGAATAATTATAATATTTTCGTTTCACGAAAATTCGAACTGAAATATTCATTTCTTTTACACATCGAATTTAGATGTTCATTTCTTCATGGATGAACGCATTCAAATCGATTAGTTTTCGTTGTTCTGAGAAAGTTAATTTACAGTTTAGTTGTAGTAATTACTAATTTATAGTTTAAAGGAAAAGGTACACATATATGCAAATTAATAGTCTTCGTTCAATTGAAAGGAACACGTACACCCTTGATCAGAAATCGTAAAACAAGTATGTACAAGTAAATAAATACAACATTTACAATATAAATTATACAATATAAAAATTAACATACACAATATGGAATATACAACATAAATTGTTATAAATACAGTAAATAAAATAAAAAATAATGTGTAAAAAATAAACGATAAATGTGAAACATACTTATAACACAATGAAACAAACTATAACACTTATGAAACATACTACAATAAATAAAATACAAGCAATATAATTAAAAACGATAAATGTGAAACATACTTTATACCGTAAAAAACTTTGCTAATGCATTAACATATTGTATTATTATATTATTATATATATATCGTATTACATTGTATTATAAAATATGTATACACGATAAACCGTGATAAATAGTAAATATTAAAAAGAAACGTGTTCCAAGACCTTTGAGCGAGAGTGTATGTATCACCTGTATATACGTCCCTCGATATATTAAAAAGAAACAGCAAAGTGCCTCCGCGTTGTTTCGTCGATCGAACTTTGACAAAAGTTCCGAGAAGAGGAAAGTTGGGCGGGGCGATCGTTAAATCGTTGAAATCGGCCAGAGGCGTGTTACCATCGGCGAGAAAAGACTCGCGACGCGGATGAAAGGATAACACTAGTTTTCAATTTGCTACAGCGAGTCGCTTTTGAAGCCGGTGTTGGCATCGCGTGAACATCCTGGGGGATGTGTGGTCCACCAAAATCCTAGCTTCGTGCGATGCGAAAGGACCTGTCAACCGCATACCGGCAGTCTTCAAGGCAAATAGATTATACACATTGTAACCTTTGTGTACTTTTCGGTTTCCTCCTGGCTGTGTATGTATATACACACATATATATACACACATCGTTGTTTCACCGTGTCGAAAGTTACAATCGAGTTAATACCGCACGAGCTGAGAAATTCGACGATAGTTCAAACAGTTGATGAACGAGCTCGCGACGTTTATGAAGCGAATAAACTACGAATCACGAATTCCTGGGTGCGGCAGGAATTTCAAATTAATGTGAAAGTGACGCGAGAGAAATTGTGACGCGTTAGCGTCAGCCGAGTGTCCACTGCAATTTTCAAACGCAGTATGCGTGGATTGTGATGTAAAATTGCCGATCGATATCATAAAGAATCCATTGATTTCTCTTTAGTTGAAATTTATTTATTAATACACACAGAGTGGCGAAGGATAGAGAATTCTGAATAGAGAATTGAAGAGTAGAGACAGAATTTTTCTTTTTTCAGAAATTTTAAAATCTGGACAATTGGAAGATACGAATGCAAAATTTCTTTGGAATAGCAATAAACTTTATTTACACGTTTAATCGTATATTAAAATATACATCTGTTACATGATTATTTTAATTTATTTCATAGATTTAATAATATAGAAATTCTTTCAGGAAATTTGAAAGACAGGAATATTTCAAGGATAGAGAATTCTACAAAAGTCACCACACAAATCAATCTCTATTCAATTCTAAAATGCTTGGAACGAAATCTGAGAATCGGCTCGAAATCTGCAATTTAGTCTCAATCTAGTCAATCCAGTGTCTATCGATAATATCTTGAATCTCCCGAATAATTCGCGGATTAGTTAACAATAAATCTTATGGGCCCCCCTCGTCGTGATCTGCCGAAGGATCGATGCAGCTACTATCCATGATTAATCCCGATGGCTCAAGGAGAGCGTAACATAAAAGAAAATTTTCATCGATCCTCGATAGTGATTGCGGCAGGGTGGTGACCGTCATCTCTGGTTAATACTGTCTCGATGATCGCCGGCTCGATTCTTTGACATGGAAAATAGACGTAAAGGGAAACCGGCAAAAGAAGCCATCGCGAAGAGAGATCAGAGATTAAATCCAGTTTTATCAGGTCGCTCTTTGATGTCGCGATCTGCTTGATAATCAGCCGGTGGCCCGCAATATATATCACAGAGAGATGAATTCTTCAGATGTGCAATGGCACAAGCAGAGTGTCGGGGCACGCCGCTATCAGTTCACCGAATTTCATAAAAAGCGGGACATTATTACTCTCGAATATGCGCTTCTCTTTCTTATGAAAATCCTCACCCCTCGTGGTCAGCATCCCCTCTCTTTCCTTCCTCGTTCGCCTTTTCCCCGAATTTCGTTAATAAATGTCGACTCTATCAAACTGTCTCGCGCTTATCGTTTGCTACAATCGATAATAAAAAGAATTGATCTACATATCGAAGGTTGAATAAATATATGTGAATGGCATAATGCTTAATTTGTTTCAGTGTTCAATTCCTAGATTTTTGGCAATTTCAACAACTCGACGAGAAGGATAGAAAATAAATAACATTTATGTAACAGCATTTGTCAGATTCATTTGGTTAATAATTCTCTCTATTGATATTACACGACGTCAAGTAATTAGATTTCAGAATACAGTAACTGGAATTAGAAGTTTCTTAATCTGAAAAAATTTTGCCGTTCCATAACACGTAAGCAATTTTCAAATGTAGCACAATTTATTTAGACCTATGTAATAATAATAAATTAACTAATAATTAACCATAGCTAAATCTGAATTATCAACAGATTCTGATCGTCCATCGACAGACGAAACAAATTTCTATCACAGATTCCATTACCCTCGTATAAAAATACGAAATTGGACAGATAGATCCGCCATCAACCAATAACAAACTTTCGACAGGAATTTTCGTCGCGACAATCTCTTAAAAAGTTTCTGAAACCCGTCAAAGATAGTCGGATTATCGGTGGGTGGTTCGAGCATTCGGCGGAACAGAGAAAAGAGAGAATTCGGTTTGGAATGTTGACGATACCGGAAATCTGTTCACTGCGGCTATCATTATCCGGGAAATCAAGGACATGCTGACGCACATTCCACGATACCTGAAGAGGATCAGTTCCATGGAGGTTGAAACGACAGCCTCTGAGCAAGCAAATCGAACGTAACGATGTCCGCAGCGTGCCACGGATAAAACGAAACGACACGGGATTCCACTGGATTTCCGCATAATGGTGCAATGGTATTTGCAAGCGGCATGGAACACACTCGCCTCTCAGCTTCCACCGAATAACATAAATGTTCGCTCTGTAAAATCGTACCGGGAATCGATATCGTTTTGGAGCTTGAGCAACCCCTCTCGGCAACATTTTTGCCTGGCCAAACAACACACATCCGCTTTGATTGTCTCGCACATTTTTCTCCCCTCCCCCCTCTCTTTTCTCTCCTTTTTTTTCTTTTTTTAATTTTCGATTAAGCCGAAACGCTCGAGATCGAACAAAACTGGCTAT
>CAJDYZ010009289.1:35370-46439 GCA_903986555.1 Heterotrigona itama
TAACTGCCCATTGTACAAAGGCAGCGATAAGTAATTACGCGTTCGCGAATAGAATTCAAAGTGATTACATCGGGTTCATTGACCTCCGCTAAAAATATTAATAACGCACAGGTTAGAATAACGAACAATGGCGTGACCAAAATTTTTAACCAATTAAATGATAAAGAACATCCAGATTCGTGTCATCTTAATTTCTTTGAACAGTTGAAACAAGAATCCGCAATTACAATGAATTCTTGTACTTTGATCATGTTACAGAATTTTATTCAGAAAAATGTATTCGATGACTGTAAAAAAATATTCGATCGTTTATCTGATCATTATTATTGCCAAATAATGGATTAATAGAATGGAAGTAGGAAATCTTTAATTATCTCACTTAGTCTCGTTGGATAATCATAAATTTCAATAACAGTAATTTATTAACTTTAAGAGACCTTGAGAAAAGATAAAAAACATCTATTTTACGTGCGTATAACAGTCACTAAAAATCGTCTTCAACGACATACTGTATCGTTCAGAACATACAGAAATATAGACTATAAATGATAAATTAAAACGATTACACCGCGTATTCTACTTGTTACGCGCCAATTAAGGGAGAAATCGGTTTCGTATTTAGATATTTTAAAGAACCCAGAAATAGAACGAACTGGGAAGAAAGCAGTTTCTATCCGCTTTTGCGAGAGGACACGCCGGGTTCCGAGAAGAGGAAAGAGAGCCCCTCTCTCTCTTTTTACTCTGGCGTAGTCCTCGTTGAAAGGAACCGAGGCGAGTTCTCGAGCTCTCAAAAAAGAAAGAAGGAAACGGATCTAAGTGTTTCCATTAACCAGGCTCCTTGTCATCCCTTTCCCCCCTCCCTGTTGTTTTCAGCCCCTTAGAAAAATGAAACAGCTTGCGTTTTTTTCGTACAGTTGTATACTCGGGAGCTTGCTCGTCTTAAGCGGAAGTGGAACGACATAGTCGCGGATTTTTCATTCGGATATCCGGCTACTTTCTATGCGCGAAATTATTATACCAGTCGAGTAAATAAATTTCGTTTTTATCGACGATACGAATACCTGTATACATAGTAAGATGTTGCGATTTTGACTTTAAAGATGGCCTAATTTTTATTGCATTTAGGTTCTATATTTGGGATATAGAAAAATTAGTACTTGAAAGATATTGGAATACAGCTTTATTTCTTATCCTTTGTTCATTTTTCTAATTAAACATTGGAATTATTAACATTATTGACTGAAACACCTTCTACATTTAGAATTGAAAGGTTAGTGTCTGAGACTCAAATATTGAATACTTTCCTAAGTTCGCAAGACAACTTACAAACCCTAAAATTACGCCAAATTGAAAGGAAACTAAAAGACGAGAATTTCTAATTATCGATCGAAAGTTTTATCACTTGAAGTTCCAGAGAAATTAATCTTAAATCATCGTTCACGAAACGTGATTTCTCAATTATTCTGAGATATTTCTTACACACAGAGAGAGAAAGATGCAACAAATTGCGATGCTGCTTTCTTGCCGAGAAGCAAATGTAATTTATGTCGGGACAATGGAAATTTGAAAACTTCGACTCGGCTAAAAAGGGTATGATAAATGATTCGGAAAGTTCCGCGAGCAATAAACCGATCCAGTTGGAATGGCACTGGGTTTTTTATTCGCGGCTCATCACTTTGCAATTATCGTGACGCCCAGAGTAAATGTCGTATGCGGTGAACGTTAATTTATCAATAGAGAGACAGAGACAGACAAAGAGAGTTTAAACAACGCCGATAACGATTGTTTCACCGCAAGTGCAATTAAATTTTATATACTTTTTTTGTAACATGTTTATCAATTAAACACGCTGTCGGTACTGTCAATCAACAAAAGCTTACTGTCAATTCGACTTTGAAAGAAGCATTTTCAATTATTTGATTGACAAACCGAAGAGTGCTTGTTTCTTTATCAATGTCAGACCCGATTTGAAAAACGTTTTACGCTTTGTTAAATTAAATGGGTGAAAAATCTTTTTCTCTTTTTCCAGAAGGAAGCATTCATTCTGCATCATTTAATTGATAATTAAGAATGCATTTTTATCGAATAAACAGTTTATTGATTAAAGTCTTTTCAATTTGTTGAAATTTTTCATTCCTTACTGAAATGTATGGAAATTCTTTGTCTTCCTCTGGCGAAACGAGGAATTGTTTTACAAATACGTTCTTTTTCAATGAATTGAGATTGAATTATTTTTTAACGAAATGCCTTCCATTTTAATATCGCAAGACATCGGACGGTAGGATACCTTCGCTCGAATTTAAACACACTTAACGCACATGGGACAACCGCTGTCACGTGAAATTTTGAGAGAGCTTTAGCTTGAAAGCTTTCGTACCAGAGGATGCAACAAGTATACAATCTCATTCAAAATATAGTGAGTCCATGCAGTAACTATACAGAGACAGACCGCATCAACGTCGCACGTGGAATTTTTTCCGGGAGAAAAGGAAAAAAATGGAACAAAGAAATTCGCTGTGCTGCAATGAAATTCCCTAAAAAATTTCGTTGGGAACTTTCACGGAATCTAACGGTATATCTTCTGAATCAAAATTTTCGTTCACCCAATTCTCGATATAAATATTTCCGAGTTTCCCATGCTTTTTATTATCAAGGAATTTTAGTTGAGAAAAGCAGCTTCTATAGGATCAAGCTACTCGCAGAATGCAATACCCAATTAACCGTCAGTGTCCCCGTAGAATTCAGACTTAATTAAAATAGGGGATTTCAATAAAGTGAATCTGTCTCTTAATTCTAACAATTACGTTCAATCAAATTCTTCGAATAAATTAATTCTAAGAATATTTAGAAGGAATATTGGAAATATTTTGCATGAAAATTTTATTAGAACCTATGCAGAATGGACAGTTTAACGGGGTGTTTAAAGATTCAAAAATTTAAAACAAAAAAAAATCATCAGTCAAGCAAACGGCTGAAACTCCTCTTCAAGGAAATTAAAAAATTCAACGACGCATTATAGAACGACTAAAAACTTTTGGCAAATGAAACGACACATTAATACAACATAGGCCCTTAATGGATCAATATGCTAACGCAATAAATTAATTACCTTCTGATGAGAATATACCAGAATAAAATAATTAACAAGTCATATATCAAGAGACCTATAATAATCCATTGATTACGGAATCTCTGCATTAATAGCTAATTAACCTACTGAAAGTTATCAATTAACAATATATTTCAATTATTGGGTCGCATTCGTATACTATGTGAAAAAAGCCATATGAAGAAAGCTGCCAGAATATTAGCGTAAACTGGCATTCCCTGGTATATTTTTGTTAATAATAATTTTTGCAAATGATATTTTTTCAAATATAATTTTTAAAATTATATATATATATAATATTTGCAAATAAATAAATAAATCAGATTGACTTTTATCTATAAATAAATTTAAATTATTTGTAATTTAATAAATATACATATTTATATTTGAAAATATTCTTTTAGCAAATGAATGCGTTAAATTTAGAATTTAAATATATATATACCAGTTTATCAATTGGTTCTCGAATATCGAGCAGAAAATATTTTCGACAGATAACGATGCATGGCGGTCATTCCGGTGAAAAGAAAAACGATGGAAAAGACGTAGAGAATTCTACAGAGCCCCTCTCATATTTGCCGCTATAAAAAGCAAGGCCGATTGAAATTAACGAGCATGGACGCACACGTGTATTTACCAATTCGGACAACTAGAAACAACGGCCGACACCGTGAGATAATGGTTTTCGCGTTCAAATTTTTCACCTGCCAGTTTTTAATCAGTCGCTGCAATATCGCTGGGTGTGCGATATCGCTATGGAAAAGGAGTGTGAGCAGCGCTTTTGCAGGAAACGGCGGTGTATTTCGCGAACGCGGCCAATCGTCGAATGTGTTTCGAAAAGCGTCGACATACATCACTGAACCCGATAAGTATATTGTACCAGCACAAAAGTTCCTGCCTGTTCGTAATATTTCCTATAAATTCATCGGAACGAGTCGACTTTTGTTGCGAAAAAGTGATGAACTTATAGTCGAAGAAGAGAGAGTTACAATTCGAATGATATATTATGCAGAATTTTTAATTCGAAGACATGCGTGAGACGATGCTCACGGTAATCAACTAGCTAATTTCAAATATAAATTCACGTGTAAGTTATTTAGATCTTTCTCTTCAAAGAAATGATCGATTTTAGAATATCATCCGCAACCGGGGATGACGAGTTAATTGGCCAGTTAAAGAACAATACACCTCTTCCAGATAAATCGCCTTCCGGTGAACTCTCCGACCGCGGCCAACCATTTCCTAATGACGCACACACAATGGCCCGGTCAAAGCAAAACGACAAACATAAGCAGAGGGTCGCACTCAGCCAAGCAAAACAGTCTGCCCCGTGAAACCGCCCCGTCAATCAGGTAAACCAGCTGGTTTCAGCCCGTGGAACGAGGGTTAAAACTCCGCCCATCCCGGTTCCGGAACAGAAATTTATCCGGTCAAATGATTTTACGCGCGCCGCGTGCACATCGATCAGCTTCCTCTTCCTCTTCCTCTGATAGAAACCAATCTCTCCCTCTCTCTCTCTCTCTCTCTCTCTCTCTCTCGTCGTGCCTCTCGTGTATCTCTGCTCTTAACAGAAACGAAACGAGCGTCGGCCAAAGTTAACGAGCATCGACGGTGCCGCGTATTTATCAGCTGGAAGGCACGGAACGATGGCCGAACCGTCGTCGGAATGATGGATTCCCTAAACAAGAGGAAGCACCGGAACTCTGGCGTTTTGGCCGGCGGCCAGCGACCACTCGCTGCCTGACATTTATGCGTTATTAATGCATCGGAAACATTTCGCCTCGATTGCCGTGACAATGGATTTAATCGTATACCCGGCAAGTAAACCTGCAGACGACGCGATTCTATCCCTGGCTAGCGGCACACGCCATCGAACCACTCTCTCTCTCTCTCTCTCTCTCTCTCTCTCTCTCTGTCACCTCTCTTTCGCAGCCAGATGCAACCAGACAGACAGAGGTCTCGAACCTAGTCCGGTTGTGTCAGCGACTTTTTCGACCCTCCTGCACCCCATTTCCCTTTTCTGGCTCACCTTGCTCTCCTCTGTCTACCCGTCTCTCCATCCCTCCCGCTCTCTGTCTCCCTCTCGAGAAAACTAGGACTGGCCGTCGGCCAGAATGTTTTTATTAACTGTTCTGTATAATTAGAGCGGAGCGGATATTTCGTCGGGTCGGCGAGCAACGGCTGTCGTTTCGCGGGTGCGGGTCGCCCTCCGTTCTCCAATTTATTATAATTGGAGAAGTTTCCCAGGGGATCGCTTTGAGGGATTCGTTTGAACCTTTCCCGCTTCTGTTTCAGGGGGATCCAGATATCCGGGGATCGGATCGGTTTCAGAGAGCATCGACGGAGATTGGATATGGGTTCGGTGAATTGACAAACACTTTTAGTAATACGCATAGGGCAACTCTCGGTTAGAATCGGGCTTTATTTTCCGCTCGATAGCCGAACCGAAACTCTACTCTGGCAAAGTTTTGTTCTTAAGGATTGACTGTTTGCAATTATTGACTAAATGGCCAATTGATTTGTTTCCATTAAAGTGCAATTTTGAAAATAATTTTTATAGGACAGAGAATATAAGAAACTTAAATAGAAAATTATTTTATCTATTAAATAATATTCTAAGTAGCCACGTAATCGGTTGACAATTTTAATCATCGCAGTCAAATACAATGAAATAGACGTAAAAGCAGTATGCGATGAAAATATGCATCGACATTCGCAGTCCAATCATCATCGACTACCTTCGAACTTTCAGCGTCATACTTTTAGCTCCATCGTTATTTGCCACGTCAGAGGAAGGGATCGCGAGATCCCGGCTCGCCTGTCAGAGCCCATTTAAATAAGACCCTTTAAATAAGTCGGTTTCGCGTTTAATTACGCGCGCTGGCGCGATGAATTTCATATCGAATTTCTTTCTTCCGCGAATTTCTCCACCGATATTACAACGAGTCTCCTCGGATAGAAAATTCAAAGGATATTATCGCGAGGAGGAGAGAGGAGTGCTCCGTTCTCTCCTCCTTTAGAAATGAAAAGAGAGCGCGCGCACGCGGGGCTGGATAGAGGAGGCTTCCATTCGCAAAAATTGAATATCATTCGCAGCCATAACTTACGAAATGACGAGCGGATCTGGGAGGGGATCTGTCGAAGAAGGTGGCGGAGGCTAGTTGCTAGCTGGGAAGGATTTAAAAGTAAAATGCAATCTCAGCTGCTATGCAAATGCGGTATAAATCGGTAGGAATATGGCGGTAATGGTGATCGATTGTGTGCGTGTTGGATCGAGGGCGAATGCCACTTGCCGCATTCCTTTCCGCTGTCTATTTCCCCTTGTTAATGCACCCCCTCCCCCTCTTCTTCGTTCGACGTCTCGCGTGGACAACGCGTCTCGCTGCATGTTCCATCGTTTTTTTTTCGTTATCGATTTTTCACGCGAAATGTTGTATTTTCTTCTTGTCCGTTTTCTTACGTAATTATTCGATGTTTGGTAGATGCAAATTTCAAGAAGATTGACGGAGAGGCGAAAGAATGGGAAAGGAAATTGAGAAACTGATTTTATGAAAAAGGCGGGAGAGAGTTAATTTAAATTAAATAGAAAAATGTTGGAAAATTATATAGAGGATATTTCACTGTCCACTTGGCTTTCAAATGGACGTGACGAGTCACGTGTGAACTGCAAAAATGATCAGACGAATTTCAAGAAACTGTGTCAGAAAGAGACGTCGTTTTTTTTATTTTGTTACTTTGCCCTGTAAATGTTTGTCAACTTCTTCGAAATGCTATTTTTCGAAGAGAATCATCTCCGACGACAAGGAACCGCAGATATAAAATCCATCTATGTAATATTACGTTCGTAGCACGGAGTTACGGGGTTAAATTAGATTGAGATAGATTAAAGATAAATTAAGATAGAAGAGACTGGAAGGTTACCGTAGATTAATATAGATTACTACAGTAACACAGACAAGCGAATCAAATAAAACACTAAACTCAGTACGCCGTGATAGTACTATGTAATTAACTTGATTGCTAATGCGATCGAGAATCTCCGTCTTTGATACGCATCTTTTCCGAGATGCAGCAGCAATTTGGAAACGATGGGGCAGGGGACAAAAACGTCTCAACGTTGCTCTTCCTTCTCTTTCGTCTCAGTAGGTATCGAAAGAATCCTTTTGCGATCAGACAGGCGAGGAGACAAGATTTTGTGTGGATTGAAAGGTACGGGCAGAAGGGATGAACATTCTTCCGGAAGAATCTTGCGTTACTTTGAGAAATTCGATGGTTTGCTCGACATCAAAGAGCCGGAAGATTAATAGTTCGACACAGCCGCTCCAGAATGCCGTCCACGGTATTCCGATTCGGGTTTTATGCAGACGACGAACGACGAAGGATAGGATCTGCCCGATAGGATCTTTTCGATAGGATCTATATTACTGCGATGCCCTAAGTTGGGTCTAACGAGCAGAATCGCGAATTCGATTGAAATCTCTCTTGACGCGCTGGACTTTAACAGCAAGTTAAAAAAATGTATGTGAAATGCTATCTATTTGAAGAAGAACATTTGCATCTCTAAACAAAAGTAAATTACGGACTCATTACGGATGAAACAGTTGTAAGTACTTTAATTTCATACAATTACAGAATTTAGGATCATCCATAAAATCTACATTCTGTCGGACTCGGATATACTATAATTTCATTTTCATTGATATAATTTATATTGATCGAAGATAATTAGAAATTAAATGTCGCGCTAAAGCAACGAATCTAATTCCATATTTTCGTTTTCCTCTTTCTTCGAAATTGTATTAATTGACGTTTGAACTGAAGCTTTCCATCGATCTCGAAATAACTCCTTGCATCAAGTGTTCACAATTTTCCAATATTTTCAATGTAAAGTTAGCAAATACGTATCGAAACGATGAAAGAATACTCGGAGGAAAATCTCTGGAAGAGATTACGCGATGAATCACATTCATGATTCTCCAAACGGAATATACAAAGTAGAAAAAGAGGCGAATGAAAGATACGTCATTCGTTAGCCATTACGACTCTCGAAATTAGATTACGTTTGTATATATCTGGTTGGATATTACAGCCATAAAATGGTAAATGAGGATTTGAGCTTAATGGATCTCCTCCTCTTAAACGAACTTTCTGCTTTCAGAGCAGGCCGGAAAGATTGGCAAAGCGAGCCGCGGCCAGTTGAAGTTTTATCAATTGTTTTATCAGAATAACGGGCCGGTCTTTGCCCCGACGACGCGAAACAAGTAAAATGATCAGCTTGGCATACATCTAACTGCCATGGATCGAGGAAATTTTCAGCTATCATTATGAGAAGCTGTCTCGTCGATACTTTAACGTAATTACAGATCGAAGGTATTACATTACATGTTACGGTCCAAAAACAGCCGAGTTGGAGACAGAGGAACTCATTTCACGACGAGAGAAGGAAAACTTGCAAATCTTGACGGAAGGATAGAGAAAAATATTTTGTAATAAATACTAAAGCTAAAGAAGAAAACGATTACAGGAAAAATCTGCATTTCACTTACCTTTGAAAAAAAAAAAAAAAAGAAAAATTAGAAATTACTATAAATGTTTTAAACTTTCGTATCTTTTATCAGTGAATTCACATCAGTTTTATTTCCCCTCGAGAAGGAGATATACACTTCGCGAAGTTTGAAATACAAATATTTCCTCGATGTAATTTCGAAGAGAGAAAATATCAAACGCGAAATTCCGAACTACCAACTTCGTAAGTAGTTCCACGTACATCTGTAAACCAAAGGGACGAAAGAATTCCTCGCCCTCTCTACGATTTTTCTCGTCTCGTAATACTTGATCCTGCAAAAATCTCTTTGATCAACTTTCGTAGCCGAGGATCGAGCTATTACGCGGAAACTAAATCTTCTCCGGCTCGAGTCGGGAATCGCGTTATTTGTCAGAACGGGTAAAAGTCTCGGGCAAGAGTGATTCTGGTTATAAGAAGCGTAAGGGGAAAGATGCAAATTGTGGCAATTTATCGGCGTCCACCACGTTGAAGCACGCCTTCGGTACGTACTTGTTCATAAACAGCGAGATCTCAGAACGGGATATCAGACTCGTATTTCTCGCGGCCCGATGCGGAGTTTCGGCGAAGACGCACTTACGTACATCCCTCGTGCAGAATTACGACGGGGATATTTGCAAGAACGATATTTCTCCGTGGGAAAATCTCAGTTAATATCGAGCCGTGCAGATGTCCTCGCGTTATTGCGCAATATCTGCAAGATGTTAATCACGACCGGATCTTGGATACAGGGACTTTGTGATGAACGGCTTCGCTCGTTGCTCTGTTGCCTCGGTTAATTTGGAATTCGTCGGGGACAAAACCATCGCGACGTCAGATGATGCCTGCCAGCATCGCGATAGATCAGCCTGGATTTTATAAAGTTCCAGCTGAAACTTTTTTGTCGAGGCTCATGTACATGGATGACTTTAAACTGAAATATCGTACTGCCGTGGAGATTTAAAAGTAAGATATCTCTTTTTAAAGAAAGATCTCTTAACATGTAGTACCTTTGTACTTCAGGTATCTAGATAAGATTGAATTTTCGAAGAAAAATTCTGACGTGAGTTTGAATACAAAGGTCACTGAAAAATCGGTCGATTACAAATTTTGAAAAAAAAAAGAAGACAAGGATTTGCAATTCTAGAAATTACATTATAATTTTGATATTGTAATAATTTCCACTGAATGGCAACTTTGATTCTTCATTTGAGTTAGTAATATTCTTATTTGTCATCCGTTTCATCCATAACAAATATGAAACCTGTCACGTTGAAATTTATGTTCGCGTAACGAATCCAAATCCTGCACGAGAGATGATAAAAGTAATTTCAAAATTTTCATAAATGCAATATTACTTGTAAATATGTTTCAACGCGATATTGCTACGTCAGAAAATTTGATGATGCGCAGAGAAACGTGTCGCTGTGTTTCTACTCTGTCGAGAAACAACAAAATGGAAGTTGGGTTGGCCTGTCTCTCAAATACGGAGCTCTTGCACTTCATTCGTTTTCTCCCGGCATTTCCTACATTTTTCCGCCTTTTGTACGTTAATACGTCGCGACACACTTAAATTTATCTTCCGGCATAGTTGCAATGACGTGAACACCAAACTGAAATTCTTAGACAAAAAGAAAAGCAAGGAAAGTTCGCGAGATAAACCGTGAGTTTCAACCTGTTAACCCTCGGTCGTTCACCTCCTCGAACAAGATACCTTCTGCTTCTGACAACAGCCGACAAAAGATAAGCAATCAACTTTGTTTAGAATATCGTATAATTAAACTGCGGATGTTTACGAGATTTCACATTTCTGCGAAAGTAATTAGAACGGAAATTCGACTTGTGTTGCAATTACTAAATATTTCAACGAATGTCTTGGAATTCCGCGCATTGTAAACGGTTTTAGACACAATCAATAAATCCATAAACGTAGTCTAGACGTATTTTGATTTTCGAAAGTGTTAAATTAAGAATCAGACGATACACACAACAGATCGAAACACCTATCATTAGAAACTCATAACGCTATAACAATCGGTCAAATTTTCACCAGAAGGTAACAGGTTTTATTAAGAATTAATGAAATGTAATTTTTGTTAAGAAACTATTAGTAACTACGTATCTGCTGAGAAACAAGTTTCTCGATGGTAATCAATGAAAATCACATGGCAATAAAAATCATCGACAAACATTTCGCAATTACTTGCGCCTGTAAGAAACGAAACACGACGATACCAAAATTACGTTTCAATTTTCGCACGATACATCTTTTTCACTACGATGCAATCATACATCGTAGCGAGCGATAAACTGCCGACGATGCAGAAAAAAATCACGCGAAAATAAATGGAATTTTTAAAACGGCGTTTGCGTTCATTGGATATCTCGCAACTGGCACGTCGATTCGCGCGATTTTTC
>CAJDYZ010009289.1:46483-60274 GCA_903986555.1 Heterotrigona itama
ATTCTTTCGCCCACACGCGCCAGATTACAGTGAAAACGAACTTACGCAGCTTGGTAAATTACCGGCGAATGTAATCGCGAAACTATCTGTCGTCCGTGTCGAAAACGTTCGTCGAAGTCGCTGCTCGCACGAAGACGACGAAAATTTTCCTCGCCAACCGGAAGAAGAGTATTTCGGAAACGTTCGATCGATTAATACCACATCCCACGGGCAAGATCCTGAACGAATCACGAATTAATATGAAAGAGCTGGATAACTTTACGATCGTCGGGTAATATCGGTTTAATGGCGATATATCTGTCACTTCCAGTGAAAAAGAATCGCCAACGAAATTGACTCTCGATTGGAGGAACGAAAAGTTCATTTCCACGCCGCGTTAATTGATTCAGATTCGCTTTTCTCTTCGCGTTTGTTCCTCTACGTTCTTCGGAACTTTTCTTCGAAACGAAATGACTGATTGTGAGATTGATCGACGGGCAATAGATAACGGAGATAAAATTTCATTGAATCGAATAACCAACAAATTTAAACATAGTCAACAACGTAATTGTTTTGTGTTCGATATAAAAATATCTCTCAAACTTAAGACGAATATGAAAGATAAGAAAAGATACCTCGTCTTAATTTCATGCTGAATTCTTTCCTCGAAATATTTCAAGTCCTCTTGTTCGTTAAAATAAAAGTAAAATTGGGTGACAAATCTGTACTAAATCTTTGTCCCACAGACAATCCGTTAATCAGAAATATATCAGATTAAGAGAGTAAAAATTTTGTACAAAAATTTACAAAAATATCGAATGTTTATGGCATTACCGAAAGGCGAAATAAATCATTCTGAGTTTCCTGGTGCGGTATCGAAACACAGGAAGCAATAACCACTCGCATTACTTCCCTCATCTCATCTGACGTCCGAGCAGCGAGCATTTTGCTTCCGCTTTGCAGAAACGCACAAATGAAGACAGACGGTATTGACGTCGTGGAAAACGTGGCGAGTGGTAAACTTGTCGAGAGGGGGAAAAAAAAAAGAAAAAAATAAAAACGCAGCAAGCCGCGTTTACTGCTGATAAAATAACTGCAAGCACGCGAGAAAAATGTCTCGTTTTGCAAAATGCGCGATTAAAGCGTAAACGAAATTGTGTAACGTTGCACGGACATTACATATAAATGATTTCGGAGAATACGATCCATTCTTACGATCGCGTAACATTCACACGAATTTATCTCGCGATAATATCTAATAATAATATATAAATTTGGCAACTTCTCTTACTTCTTTTTTCGCGTCAAAGTGTTGCTTTATTACATACTGGAACATGGATTCGATACTCGCGTGTAAACTCGCAGCACTCTGTATTTTTGAACAGAACAAAACCTATTTCGTATATATTTTTCTCAGAAACGAGAACCGTACGATCAATTAACATTTCAGCGCTATAAAAATAATATTGCGAACGAAATGTTCATTTGCCCGAGGAATTCATCGTTGCTTATGAAATCTTAACGTGTTCCAAAATTTTGAACGGGAGTTTGGTAATAATATATAATTTTCTAGAGAGATTACAAAATAATTATATATAATACGAGTATTAACGAAGTATTTCAAAAATCAATGATAACAGGATGAAGACTGCAACGATTGATTGATGTAAATATTACTATTGAACGATACGATTGTTTCCGTAGCTGAAACGCTAAACTATTCTTATAGAAGTGGAGTAACAAAAATTTTAGTCCTTCAGTCAAATATGGTAATGCTGGATACAGAAAGTTTCCACGTTATATACTTGGTGGATAACTGTAATTTTGAACGTGTGTCGCTGTCGCGACAAGAAACGAGCAAGCTCTGACAGCAGAATTCGCGTTCTATATATCAACCACAAGTAGTAAAGGTAAAGCACTGTACGACCGCCGAGAACGAGCCGCTTCATTTTCTAGCAGCTCATAAACTTTAAAATTTCGTTGTAATATATCTCGTCTGCTGCGCTAACCTTGCCTGAAATATTAATTCTTGTTAAGCGAGTGTTCTTTTATTGAAATTTTACCTCGTTTAATTATTTCTGCCAACTGTAAATAACTACGTACGTAGCCTGTAATGAAGTAACTCTAATAAAATAGAAATTGCTAACAACATATTCCCTGTTCAATTTTATGCGAAAATTTAAAGTCAAATACGAACGTTAAATGAAACGTTTCTTTTCAAATCATCACGTCAGAATCTAATTGTCGTGTTACTTGCAAAGAAACATCAAATCTACTTTCAGATTACAAAATTCCTATCAGTCATAAAATCTAAAGTCTTTTCAAAGTGTCTCTTCATTTTCTTTTTCTCTTTTTCCTTTTTTTTTTGGTCCACGAAAGAGCTATGCGTTGGAAAGTGGCAGATCACGCAGTAAATTTGTACCCCTGGTAATCTCTCCGGTATCATAACGGCGCTTATTGCGCTGGCAACGTGACCTATTAATTTAGATTTAGATTACACACTCGATTCTACCGGTTTCAATTATTCACGCCTCTGGAGTGAGTAAGCA
Organism: Heterotrigona itama; assembly: GCA_903986555.1. Taxonomy (NCBI): domain Eukaryota; kingdom Metazoa; phylum Arthropoda; class Insecta; order Hymenoptera; family Apidae; genus Heterotrigona; species Heterotrigona itama. The sequence continues at coordinate 49,012 of CAJDYZ010009289.1, forward strand.
TCGGGAAGGGAATCAAAATTCGTTGCTATCATGCATTGTAATTATTGATCACGAAGCATATGTGGCCGAGCTGAGTTATGCATGAGAACAGTATTGCCCGATTATTTACAGCTGTTTCAAATCGATACGCTAATGAGCAAGAGAATTAATTCCTACTAAATCGAAGCCACCAGTGAATCTGTCATACAAATGGTGCTTGCATTAACTTCCGAAAGAAAGTTGCCTCGCTGTTTTGAAAAAAGTGCTACGGAGTTGTCGAGCCTGTCACAGAACCAACGAAACAGTAATTTCAATTCACGTTTCTCTTTGTACATGTATATATCATTTGAAATATTTTTTTTCACTGGCTGAAGTTAAGAGACTGAAATACTGAAAATTTCATATGAAATTTCCATTCTGCGTTTTCCATTTCCGTTCTGCGAATTTTGACTTTCCATCTGCTTCGATAGGAATTAATTCTCTTGCACAATTAGATTTTGAAAAAAAAAAAAAAATGAAATTATTTTGCCCCAGTTCCAAGATCTTTCTCATACATTAATTAATCGATTCATATATATACTCACACTATTTAACTTTTTGAAACATAATTAGCGCTCCACATTTTCCGATAACAGATTGGACTGATTTATTAGGTAATCTCTCCATTCAATTCATCCAACAGAATTTCCACGTCATTAAATCCTTGCACCTATTCAAATATCCGAAACCGCTCATATAACTTAAACCTCTTAAATATCCCCAGTAATCCTCTTTAACTAGGGATGAAGTCATTGACGTCATACCGTAAGCATTTAATTAGCAAAGTTCTGTTCTGTAGCCGTCAACTATGACTATAAATTCCTTATTCCCAATTCTCTATGGGCTGTTGCATGGCTACTATAAATAAAACTGTAATAAATAGATCTGTTCTATCAGCTTTTTATTGGTCTTTTATCTATCTACATACAGATCTACTCTCGATTTTCTTCTTTAAATCCTTGAGAAAATACTTCAGAATGCATTTAGAATATTATAATTCAAAATTATCCATAATCCAAAAATATTCCCTCCAATATGAAAATTATTCCCCACTACATCGACGTAATACATAATTTATCATATGTGTGTTACTTTAACTCAGCGGAAAGCATCTAATTATTTAGATGGATTCGTGTGTGCAAGCTTGAATTCACAGTAAATAAATTTATATCAATGTCTACTATCGTATGGCACAAAATATTCGATATATAAATTTCGAAAATAAAAAAAAAAGATATCGAGGCAAAGGGAAAGTCAAGCGAAAGTCACGTTGCAACAGAAATTGTAGAAATCGTAGATCACAAAACCAAGGTATTAATTTGAAAATCAGGTATACTGAAACAGTTTCTAAGTTTCAAATTTACGTGTACTTTTGGATCCCCGGAATTGGTTTCTATGAATTTTTACAATGTAAAAATATATTTTATTATTTGTTAGTGTAATTTTTAAACTTTTAGATTTCTCGTTTATTCTCCAAAATTTGTCCATAGAAAATTGATATTATCTATAATTTAATCTGTAATCTCATAATTTCATAATCTGATCGTTTTTCTTGATTCAAATTCAATGTTTGCTTCGTTGTACAAAATTTACAATCAGACACGATTTGGACCTCGCAAAAAATATGTATCTTGAAACTAGCTGTAGCTTGGAATTACTGTTATTTGACTTATCAATTCGAATGTTACAAATATTAATTGGCCAAGACCAACTACAATACACCATTGAAAAATACCGCATTTCCAATCTATACAACTTTCCAATCTGTATATAGAGAACTTCGTTCTCTTCCAATTTTCGTAGTTTGCTAATAGCTCAGTCGATAATATCGTTCAACGGCGTCACAATTTTATCAAGTCTTGACGATAATGAGATTTTTTCATTCTACTTTCTCTCCTTTTTCTTTTTTTTAATGTACAAATGAAGTTTAGACAGCAATGCTCGATAATATTATGGAATAATACGAACTAATTTGAATAAGCTAATCATTAAATGAAATAAAATTTTTGCCACTAACATACAATAAAATATATTTTACACATAAATGGGAGACATTTTGGGACATTTAAAATTCTAAAAATCTACAAAATATTTATAGTCATAATGAAATAATATCTAAAATATTTAAAATATTCAAGATAGAGCACTGCTCACAATTTTAACAAATAAAATAAATTATTTAAATTTTTTTTATATTTTTATTTATCATACACATTGGTACTTCTAATGTAACCTGATAAACGACTTAGCAACATTGTTCTTTCTGTATATAATAAGGGATTTATTCTAAATTACGTGCACTTTTCTTTCTATATTTTACGTTCTGCTATACCTTCTATTTGTATCAATGCTACATTGTCATTCTACCGTTTCAATTTCGCATTCTGTCTTCTACCCTCGAAACTTCTAGTACGTGAGTCGCAAACGTAGTTAACAAACTTATCGTTAAAACCTGGCATTCGCGACAATTCATTTTATCCATCGGGCAGAAATAATTTTAACTTTGCAGGGAATGCCGTGGGCACGTAACTACGGAACTCGGAGCGATGTGACTTAGCCTCGCATGTTAAGGGTCGTGGCGACGATGATGGACTCGCTTGACGTTAAGTCGCCAGGATAATCCGAGATTTACACAGAGTTGTCTAGGCCACGATTTTCCATCGTTGTCGGTGGCGTATCGTACTATGCGCGTAAAACCGCAAGTGCGCCACGGTTTGTTTAAGGTTATTGAACTTTTTTACCAGACGACGTTCGTTCCATCGTCGTTATAAAGGCTTCGTCGTCCTCGTATTTCCCTAATTTACGGTTTTAATTAAAGAGATACGCGAGGCGGCTCGTCTTAATTAAACAGCGCGCGACCAACCCTAACCGGACAAACGAAGTACAATTTTCTAATATGCGCAACCACGTTGCGACGAAATCAATGGAACTCCTTAATTCGCAATCCGTTTCATTCGAATACGAATGATTCGTTTCCATAGAGCTTTAAACGATACCACTGGCCTAGGAAATAAGGGGAAAGCCGGCAGAATCATCGAAATGGAAACGAGAAAAGAAAGACTGAATGAAACGAGACGCTGACTTTGCGTCTTGATACAAATTGATCGAGAAAAAAGATCGGTCGACTCGAATCGATGACACGGAGTGAAAAGACGCGAATGAACGAGATTGCGAATATGGAACGAAATAAACAGGCGACTGGTATTGCAGGATGTATGGAATGAATGAAAAGTCACGTGGTCTGTCTATGAAACTATTGTGCTGCGCAAAACCCGAAGAAAAGGTGAAAGTGCAAATTACTGTATTCGTCGAGTGATCCAGGTGTTGGTGAACAGGGCATGTAAAAGTGGATAGAATGCGAAAGTGGATGGAGATTAACTCTGGTGCTAATTTAGCGACGACTAGTAAACATCCTCGTGGGTGCCATACAGCTTAATTCTCGGCCGCAGATAAAACTTGAGCAACGCGACTGCTTTTTTCCATTCGCCTTTTATATTCACCTTTCTTTGCTACATTGCAGGAAAAAAAAACAAATAACAATCAAACGAACAAAAACCCGCAAAATATTCGTGGATTGGTCGCGGTTGAGACAAATGCTGCCATCTTTCGTGAGGATCAGAACTAAAGTGCCACATCGCCACACGACTTATTCTATAAAATGAAATGGCTCGTCGTTTTTTGGAAGAAATGAAATTGAAATTACGCGATACGATAGATTTTGATTCGAAATATTCCACGAAACATCAATTTTTAATTAACATATTAAGATTAACAAATCTATTGATTAGCTTATTACTCTCTTCCTGCAGATCATTATTTTCAACACAGGTAAAATTTATGATTATGGAATTGTTATAGAATTAATTACAATATTTTGATATAAAAAATAAACATAAAATGTCAAATAATATAGAAAAAAAAACTTTAATTTTTGCACAAACAAATATTAAATTATTTTAGTAATGAATATTTTACTCAATTTTTTAAGTTGAGAGAAATGATACAGAAAGTTGCGTCCTCTTTTTTTATATAATTTATATAATGTTAAATTCAATATTTTTTATATAATATTAAAAATTCTATCTCTTCGGAACAGTTGCTTAAATAATTTACACGCGATGACATCGTGTAACGAGCTTTGTCCAGATAACAATAATGTACAATAATATTAACAAATAATAATATTAAAAGCACGTTCGACATATAAGTCATAAATTATACGGTTTAAAGATGCGCAATCGATTCAATATCCGCGCTTCGATTCAATAGTGTAATTATTGTACATGAATAACGAAACATGACCCGTCAGCTGTAATTCTTCGCAATATTTATAATTTATTAAACGTATTCTTTGGAAAATTTTAAACTATTGTTAGAAATTAAAAGAGAGTTTGAGATACAGCAGAAGGTCAGAAGAGATAATTTCCTCTCTGCATTCATTGATACTTTTGGCCAATAGGCATCCTTGTATTTAAGCTTATATTGCTGAAACAACTATTCCTCGCGAGACTTGTTTATTAAATTAATATTATTATTATATTATTAATATAACAATGAAATTTTTATTAAGATGTAATAATATATGATAAAATAATCGGTAAATCTGTTCTTTAAATAGCCAAAAAATAAATGTAATTAATTTCCTATTACGCTCTCCAGATGGCGCTCAATTCAACCGAGAGTGAAGAACGTATATCTGTCTACCAGGTTCTTCGTGCTTGAAACTGTAAGGGAACGCCATGTTCGTACAGTAGGTGGTTTGATGCGGGTGTGTAAACGTGTTGTCTACTTATTTTCAAATACTAACATTTCATTATTTATTTACACGATACATCCCGATACGAAGTGTCCCGTCCGTGGAGTGTGTTACGTTCGATGCTGTGGTTGACTGAATTTCCAACGATACATGGAATAATCTGATAGACGCGAGTGATTTTGTGACTTATGGACTTTCCTTCTCTCTGGATTCTTCACCTCGTAAATTGTTTACAAGTTGTTCACGCTGCTTTGCAATTAAATAAAGCTTGTAGGACGTATTATTCGCGTTAGGAGTACAATTTCGTTTTCAGAAATTGTCAGCAAGCAACGGATGGACGTGATGCATCTTTACTAGAGGCATTTGCACGTTTTATAACCTGACAACACGTTCGAAGTTTTTCCATCTCTATCATGTCATTTCATCTTTGACGAAGTATTAAGTGGTATGTATATTCGAGCAATACATAGCGTTCATATTCCCGCATATTCTCGATCACGTGTAGAATGTTTGAAGGCAAAAATTCGCGCGATCGAAAATTAATCATCGAAAATATCTGCGCATTTTGTAAAATGTTCGACGCTCTTCTGAAAATAGTTCCAATTTTTTATTCGTATTTTTCCAGAATTGTGTAGCATCATCGCTTAATCGCATTTCTGCACAAATTTCGGGCACTTTTGTATTAATTTTTTGTTTTTATATAGCGTACGAAAATTGTGTGTAAATATAGATATCTAAACTGGTTTAAATATAATAAGTTTAACTCAATGTTTTATAGGTGCTACTGTATCAGATATATTGTGTTTATATTAATTTATATTACCTTAGAAAACATGTATAGAAATAAGATATATATTTCATTCAAAAACAATATGTAATAATAATTTATTAAATTTATGTAAAGATTATTTATTAAATTTATAAAAATATCTATTTTCATTTTATGTATTATTATTTTATAAAGACATTATTATTTTCTTATATTAAGGAGATATTCTAGTATGAACACTTTTTTTTATATTTCTTTATAAATTTTTTTAGTAAAATGATATTAATATACACTATGTCCCTACATTTGTTTCTGATGAATGATCAATAAATTTTTTTTTGATCAATAAATTTTTTATTATCAATAAATTTTTTATTTCAATTTCTGGTATAAAAAAAATATATGTTGATGATTTTGATGATTTGAGCCACTTTCCTTATTAGAAACACAAAAGTCTAATTGATTCTTAATTAGCATAAATGTGACTACACCAAAAAGAAAGAAAAATATTGAAAAATCAAAAAATATGTGTTAACTTGTGATAAATATCTTGTACAGACATACAAAATCTGAATTCAATCAGTACAGTAGTTTTTAAGATATGACGATTATTATGTTTTAAAAAACATAGTTTTGAAAAAAGTCCATTTAAATCTTTGAAACTCTTTTCACATAGAAATTTTATTTACCATTAATGTGTCAATTTATGTTTCTAAAATGTTGTAGTTTTGATACAAAAAACAAAAAATCAATTTTTCAATTGTATTACATTAAAATACACCTTTAATGTAATTATTCTTTTAATGATACAAAGTAATGTTACTAAAATGATTACTAAAATAATAAATGTATGTTGCAATATAGTTCATTGTTTATATAATCAAGTTTTTATTAATCTGTGCATCAGTTTGTAAGAACTTTAAGCATTCTAAAATCAATTAAGTGAAATTGTCATTTCAGATTTGAGACAAGTTATTAAATGTCAAAATGTGGTCATCTCAAGGTAATAATTCAAATTCAAACAACGCATCCAAGGAAGAAAAAAATTTGCGTACATTAGGCATGACATCTGCTATTAGTGTGGCAGAACCAAAGCCCAGTGATTTTACTAGGACAAATGAATTAAAAGAGGCATTAAAGCCCTATAATGTTTTTGAATCTGAGGAAGAACTGAATCATAGGATGGAAATTTTAAGGTAATTTACATATAATATTACATCCGTACTTATGTCGATATCGAACATTACTAACTATATTATGTTTATATTACTAACTATATTGTGTTTCATCAGCAAATTAAATGCACTGGTGAAACAGTGGATACGGGACACTAGCATTGCCAGAAATATGCCACCGAATGTAGCTGAACAAGTTGGCGGTAAAATATATACTTTCGGTTCATATAGGTTAGGGGTACATCACAAAGGTGCTGATATAGATGCCCTGTGTGTTGTACCACGTCACATCTATAGGTCGGATTATTTTACCTCATTCTTTGAGTTACTGAAAATGCAAGAAGAAGTTACAGATTTAAGGGTATGTACTTTAGTTAATATTAAATAATCGTATCATTAATTGTCACACAGTAAGTAATACGATTCATTGTTGGAGTTATTACTAGTTGATTAATAATAAAAATCTCTATTTAAATATATCAAAGATATATCTATATAAAATATCTAATCAAATGTAAATTTGTATTTATTTACTTATATTATTTAATATATTTTAGGCAGTGGAGGAAGCATTTGTACCAGTAATAAAAATGAATTTTGATGGTATTGAAATTGATATGTTGTTTGCCAAACTGGCACTTAAAGAAATTCCCGATTCAATGGTTAGTATATGATTTAAAAGTATTTATGCAAATACTTTCCCTTCTCCTATATCTAATATTGTATATCTTCTATATCTAACAAATTTTTTCATATATGTAGGATCTTAGAGATGATATGCTTCTCAAAAATCTTGATCAAAAATGTGTAAGAAGTCTTAACGGATGTAGAGTAACAGATGAAATACTACGTTTAGTACCTAATATAGAAAATTTTAGACTAGCACTTAGAGCTATCAAGTTATGGGCAAAGCGTAAGATGATATTCTCTCTAATTTTCATGCGTCGTGAGATAAGACAAGTGTTTCTAATATAATGCTTTGTATATTTATTTTTAGGACATGGAATATATAGCAACGTATTAGGGTATCTAGGTGGTGTATCTTGGGCAATGTTGGTTGCAAGAACATGTCAACTTTATCCAAACGCAGTTGCAGCAACTTTAATAGAGAAATTTTTCCTTGTATTTTCACAATGGAAATGGCCACAACCAGTTCTTCTAAAGCAACCTGACAATGTTAATTTAGGTTTTCCCGTTTGGGATCCAAGAGTAAGTATTATTTTGAAATATATATTCTTTTTGTTAAATTACGTTATATATTATTGAAAATATTTTAATTTAACTCTTTTTTGAAGGTGAATATATCAGATAGATATCACTTAATGCCAATAATTACGCCCGCGTATCCTCAGCAAAATTCAACATTCAACGTGTCAGTATCAACAAGAACTATTATGCAAGAGGCGTTTGAGAATGGACTTTCCATAACGGAAGAGATTATTATGGGAAAGGCAACGTGGGATAAATTATTCGAACCTCCAAATTTCTTTGGCAAATATAAGCATTATATTGTACTATTGGCAAGAAGTTTAACAGCTGAAGATCAACTCGAGTGGTGTGGGCTTGTCGAGTCAAAAATACGACATTTAATAGGTAAAATATTGGACACGTTAAATATATTCAATTAAATTATATGGATATTATAAAATTCGTCGATGAACGTACAATATAATAGCATACGAGATGTTATACAAAAATATTAATCGAACGATCATGTAAGTTAAATAATTTGTAGATAAAAATGTGAATTAATCGATGACGCCTAGAAATATTTAAAAGCCGGCTGTTTTGTTATTAGTTTGAACATAAATTAAAACAGATTGCTTTTATTGTTATGTAAATTGTTCGAGTTGTCTATAGGTTTTTTGTATCATAAATTTATATACTTCCCACAAGAGTAAGGAGGCTCTAAATCAGCGAATCTAAGTCTATTCTAAAAACATTCATTTTGTAGATATTACAATGCTAATAAACTTTTTAAAAATAGGTACACTGGAAAGGAATCCACATATTACATTGGCACACGTAAATCCAGAGGCATTTCCACCGTTAGAACCAGAACCAGAAGGGCACTGCTCTATGTGGTTTATCGGTTTGCTATTTGCCAAAAGCGAGAATTTAAATATTGATCTAACGTACGATATAAAATCTTTTGTAGACTCAAGTAAGTATGTTATAACACGTGTAATTAAATAATTTAATTTTTAATCTAATTTCATCAATTACTTCTACAAATTTTTTACGTATTAATTATAAACTTATTAAATTACAGTTCTAAGGCAAGCAGAACAGCTGAACATGTTGAAGGAGGGTATGTGGATCGAAGCAAAACACGTGAAAAGGAAGGATCTTCATACTTACGTATCTCCTAGTTTGCTTAAACGGGAAAGAAAAGTACGAATCAATTTTGTTTGCATAAATATTACGCAAATATAGAATATTAACGATTCTTTTCTTACAGATTTCCGGAAATATACATAAAAATGGAAATATTGCCGGGAATGGTAACAATGGTGGCGTTTCTCCACGAAATCAAGATGTGAATAGCAGGAAAAGATTATCCGATCAGAACATAGACACATTCGGGAAAAAACGAAGAGTTACCGATAACGAACAACAAGTAACACATGTATGTAATACAATTTAACTAAATATTATATATTAGAATAAAAATAATCAATAACTATGATAATATGTTTGCAGGCAGATGGATCGTTAGTGGTTCAATCTTGTGGCGAAGACAGCAATTCCGGATTTAGCTTGGATGAATACAAACAAACATTAACTGCTACTAAGGATGTAAGACATTGTACATATAATGAACAATAATCATCATATATCAGGATTAGGTAACTACATATAAAAATAGAGCATAGTAAGACAATTTCGGATTCGTTGGAGAAGAAATTATTTTTTATTAATTGAGGTTGTGCGGAGGTAAGGAGCGGAGAGTACAACAATATCGATGTGATTAGTTTATTTGCAATGTTCCGCTTCTTTCTCTTATTTTTGTTTCTGTATACTTGAGAAACGAGAATAATTTTAATTTGTTTTATTATTCAAAATGTTTTAGGAGGGGCCTACTGGTGCATCTACAGTAGCACAGGAAGGATATGTTTGCACTTGATCACTGCAGGATTACTACCTCAAATCGATCCATAGATGCTCTTCTGGGCCATCTAGACTGTAATCACTTCTCATGCAACCATCCACTGCCTACTGTAAGTCCCCCCATTTCCTAAAAAACAAACGTCATGCGTTGAAGAACATTATCTATTGGAGTCAATCGATGCACGACTGTATGACGAACGCTCTAATTTTAGTATTTATGAACAACATCAACAGTCAATGGGAACAATTATGCCATGAACGAATGATTGTGCCAGTGTCTGTGATGTTACTTTTTTTATCGTAAATCGCGTTGGTCATATTGGGGAGCCACGATCGAAGGGCTAGTAGTAGCAAAACATCACTAAGTCTCTAAGATTTATAATTTTATTTTTATATTTTATTTTGTACATATCACTTATAATCATTTTTATCCACAAAATTATTAAAAACGAAAAAAAAAAGAAAAAAAGGAAACTATGGAAAAGGAAAAAAGATAAAAAAGACACGGATCTAAAAAAACAGTTCGTGTCATTACGCTAAAAAATGCGAATAAGCAAACGATATTTTGTATTAGGCTTGATGCTTCTATTAGAATTTTCAGCAATGAAAAGAAAAAGAAAGAAAGAAAAAAAATGAGAAGTTTTCGATGTTTCGAAGTTGAAACGTATTCTTATATTAAACGCATTTCTTTAATGCATAAATAGATAAAAGATTAAAAAAAAAGCAAGTACATTTAAGTTGTAAATAATTAATACATTATTATTTTCGGTGTAAATTACACGAAACGATCTATCTTCTTAAGTCTGTAAAAGTATAATCGCAGTACGATAGTAGATTTCAGTTTCTTTCACTCAGTTATTTTATAATATCCCTTAGCTATTTATACTATCTATGCTAAACGAGTATCTCTCTCCCACTGAATATTAGTTGCTGTACGAACTCGGTTCTGATACATACAGCATTGTTTATATTTCTCACGTATGAAATGTCTAAGAAAAGAAAAAGTTATTTTTTTTTCTTTACCGTAACCAAACGAGTAACAAAACGAAAAATCACCGGCACTGGCATAAGAGATTGAATGTTTCATTTACAGAATAATCGTTGATTGTAGCAATTAGATTCGAGTTGATAGTTACTCATAGTAATAGTCTGTAAATGAAACATCTATGAACAAGCCATTGACTATCTTTGTTAACGATCGTGTTACGTTAAACGATGTTTTTCGAATGGAGAGCTTTCATTCGCAGAAGTTATAGCTTTAACAATGCAACACGGGACTGGCATCTGGATTCTGATTCGAATCATCAATATCACCTGTTGGTGAGTTTTTTTTCAGATGTTCGATTGTTTTCAGTTCCCTTTCAGTTTAGAAATTCTATCCTGTAATCATCTCCCCATTCTATCTCTTTTTCTTTTTTCTTTTTTTTTTTTTTT
>CAJDYZ010009289.1:66545-77300 GCA_903986555.1 Heterotrigona itama
GATAAATTCAGCAAATTGACTGAGCTGGTCGTCGGGATTGATCAAATAATGCTCTTCAAAACGGACAGATATGCCATCGATGCTTTCACTATCTACAAATAAATCGAAACGTGTGGATTATATACCGACGAAGGGAGAGTTTAGTGAAAAAGATTTCATAATGTCCGGTGGTATTTCGATTTCGAGAAGTAACTTACAACGGCGAACGTCTCCAAGGAAAACACGTAGAACTTGCCAGCAGTAAGATACGATGGCTTTTGCGATCGAGCAATGCAAAATATCAAAGATCGTATATACTGTTCTGGCAGATCGTACCAGTTCATGAAATAGCAAGCCGCTTGCACTTCGCTGCTCTGAAAGATGCAGAATTAATACATCTGCTGAAATTGTACGTTCTTCTGATAAGTGAGCAAATGCTCGCGTGCCTCTTGATCTATATAAATAAAAGTAAAAATGTACGCGTTTCTCTCTTCTTCGATGATTACCTCGTTAATTAGACACTCCCCCAGGAAACAGTAGCAGAATGCTAATAATATAACAGCGCAAGAGTAGATTATAAAATGTACAGTGTTCATATCTTCTCCAGATTCGGACGTCTATAAAATAGTTTCCTGCCTTTATTCATTTATTTCGTTTGAAACGACTGGATCACGCACCTCTTAATTAATAAATTATAATTTTGCGTTATGACAGCAAGTGCAGAGTGCGCTTTTAAATCGATCGAGGAATTGAAAGACAAGAAATAACGACAAAATTAAGTGCTCAATGAAGTGCAAAGAGTAACAGCATAATTATTCGTCTACATAATTCTGTCATTTACCGTGAGCAATTGGTAGACCACGACGCACAAAGAGAATATTAATCCTAAGGTCTGTATAAACATCAAAGAACTAAATGCCTCTGCCAAAATGTTTGCTAGTCTACAACGAATATCACACTGTTTCAACATTCTTGCGAATTGTATATGCAACAAAGATATTACTTTTGTCTTTTTTTTTTTTTTTTTTTTTTTAACTACGACTCACCGTAAAAGTTCGGTGTGTCGTTCAACGAGTGCTCTCATTTCTGGGAAATATATCTGCGGCTCGACATCGATGTTCCTGACACGATGTGCCACGTTTGAAAGTTGGCCACAGATGTGAAACGTCAACGTCACCAGGAGACTGTCCGCGCCGGTCGCGCCGATTGTTAACATCGTGCTCGTCGGTATCAAGTAAACGCAGAATAGAACGTACGATCGTACTCCCGTCACCTCGTAGATGTTTTTCACTTTCATCGGCAACTCGTAAGGAAGCGTGCAATTATCGAATTCTGCGAATACATTAGTAAAGATTGATGAGAAACTAAAAGCTGATCTTCTTTCCCTTCGATGGAATCCTTGAAAAATCAAACACTGACGTTCGAAGTTCTTTCCTTTTTTGTTTTGAACAATATTTAATAGCAAAATAGTATTAAATAGTATTTTTATTAATATACGTTACTTGTGTGTCCAATTCTCGAGTCGCAGATTTTCGCTCTTAACTTTTAAATTCAAGCATCCCTTGTAGTAAATTTAAATATCGAATGAATTAAATTAATTAATTTGAAGTTGAGAAGTTATCAATTACCTTACGTACTCTTTTCACACAATACTTATAAAAGATCATTCAATCCTTACATTTCAGTCTTTACGCTGCTCATCGGGAAGGAAGAGAGGGGGAAAGACTGTAGAAGAATATCGAGTACATAAATTCTTAACGTTTAACTTGGCCGTGGAACGACCGCGAAAAAAAGAAAATCACGGCGTCGGTGGTCGTGCAGAATCTTCGACAAACTGTGACAGCCTCGTAAAACGTAACCGTTTTGTGTATCGTAAAGGAAGTACTTAACCATCGCCTCGGTACACCATAAAGCTGCACACGCGAGGTAACTGTACGCGCGATCATATGAATACGGACATCGAATGCGTTTCCTGGATCCGAACGATAAAGTTCGCATTAAAGCCTTGATTTATCCCGCCTGAGTATTCGCGACGCGTCGATAATACCTGCTGGCTTAATAAAACAGCCACTTTTACCTCTTTCTTCGCTCCGCGGGTTTTAATGAAACACTATACTACGATACACGAACCTAGACTTGGACCTAGACACCTAGGTGGAACGTTCGATGCTAATTCTTGGATTCTTCTCCGATTTGATCTTTATATCGTGATCGTGATTTGGTCAAATAGTTCAAAACGCAAAAATACCCATAAAATTGCCTAGGAATACACTTTCGAAATGCAATCAAGAGTGACAAGATTGATTGATCTATCGATTTATCGTTCAATCATTAATAAATTACCCTCGTTAATTTCATCCTGCAAGCCGGATGTACACCAATGTCCAGAATTTCATCCGACCGAGCGATAATCACGCCATTATCTCGAGTCGACGAATACAAAGTCGAACGACGAGTCACAGATCGAACTTACTCGATAAAGCACAGCTGACGATCGGCTTGGAATAAAACAAGGTGGGCACGAAGAACAACGACAAGGCCGACGAGGTGGAAAATAACGTGGCGGCCACGTTATACCAAACGATCGTTCGCCTTTCCTCCTGCGATCTGTACAATCCTCTTTCCACGTCCCTTTTCACGACCGTCAGCAATGGTAGCACGAGATGCATGTTCAACCGAAACATCACTGCCTTCAGTATTATCAAGATGGTCGGGAACGACAGCGTGATGTTTTTCAACGTCTTCTCAAGGTCGTGGATATTCTGCAACAGCGTCACAATCTCCAGCCAGGTGAAGATCACGACGTACGTAATGTAGAAGAAAAATCGGACGTCGTTGCGATTATCCGGCCATAGACCGGATAAGCTTAAGAGCCGCTTGCTCCACGAGATCACGTTCTCGTCGTAGAACAGTTCTACGTACGACAATATCGGTTTCCTCATCCTCGAATGAACGTGACAACTTGACTCTTGGACTACACGAGGCTCTTAGCACCGAGGGCTGCAGGCAGTATCGAGCCGCGAACGATCGAAAGGCTCGTTTTAGTCTTTTTCCTTTTTTCCCCCGCAAGTGTCGCGTATATTGCAATTTATGACTTTTCGAACAAAAGTCTCAAAAAATCGCACAACGCGGAGAATTAAGGCTCTCTTCGTGCCGACGAAGGCAATCTGATTTCCATCTTGAAGGATGCTAGAGTAACCATAGTATATAGCTCTTGATACGACTGGTCTAAAAGGTAAGATTTAATAGTGGCCTTTGCTCTTGAAATATTCAACAATGGAGGAAAGTTTCTGAATTTGTGACAGACCTTCGACTGACAATCGAACTTTCCGCGAGAGATTGCTGCATTGCTCGTATTAGAAAATTAGAGAAGATTTCTCGCAAATTGCTTTCCGATCGATGCTAGTTCCCCATTAATGAGTGATTACACATTCCCTATTTCTGATGGCTGTTGTCTCGAGGCGCGAACTGTTCGAACCGCTGTCGAGACTTCTGTCGCATGTTATTTTTATACACGATGCGTCTGCATACGTTGGAAAGTTCGACGATCAAAAGTAAGCTTGGACAGCGAACACGTAATAGGTCAATTATTAGTTCCTCCGTCATTCGCAATTATCAACTTTTGCCCTACGCTCGCGATCGAGACGCTATTACTTCCCTGCGCTTTCGATCCGTTCGTTCGAAGACGAGAGTCCGAGTCTGAGACAGAAGTTTCACGACGTTTCGTATGTCGTATCGCTTCAAAACTGGCGATATTGTATCGCAACTGGTGTGCAATACAAATTTTTATAGTGAATCATGTGATCATTTGCGAAGAAACGTGTGAGAACGAAGATGAAGTGGAACTGATGTGAATTTACAAACATCTTACGCATTTGAGACGAGACAAATACATTTTATGGAGGAACAAGTTATAATTGGACTACGGGCTTTTGTGCAAATTTATACTTTCGAGAATGTAATTAAAAATTGTTTTACGTACTAGATTATCATAGGAAGCTTTGCTCTGCGTATTTTATATTTTTATAGTCTTGTGACGTGTAATACGGTGTTCTGCGATTTCATAGATTTTATGGTTTTCTTCTCTCAAGAAACGAAATTTAAAATGAACCGGGAAAACAGAAGCTCGATGCTAAATTAGCTCTCGTGCGGAACAACGAATAAATTTTTATACTCGAATAAATCATTTTATACGATAATTATAATTTTATACAATCTATCAATAATAATAATTTTTATGTAATATAATCTGTGTAAACTATTACATTTGCAAGAAACAAGTCTGACATTCATTTCGAATTCATCGACTACTTTTTTTCCTCGCTGAAAGAAACTTCTTCGAGAAGCCTGCAGAGTCTGTCTGCGACGCAGAGATCGCTGAGAGACGATCGATCGGCGCAATTTAGAATAAAATTTCTAGCAGAGCAAACGATTAGCAAGAAATCCTCGTCCGAGGACGATGAAGAGCGCGTGTGCGCGGCGGCGGAACTTGCGACGCAGCTAGCGAATGCAACCAGTGTCATGCAGTCGTTGCACCGAGTGCACGTGGAGAACGTTGCTCATGCGAGGGAGAACACGGAAGTCCGTGGTGCACAAGGGCGATAGATCGTTTCAAGGATTCGTGTTTCGAGATGAGGTACAAATACATCGTCGCGATCGGCGCGTTTTTCATCGCGATCGTCTGCCTATTGTCAGGGTTGATGTATTATTTCAACCAAGGTACGTGAGCTCGTTCAATGCGATACAGTATCGTTGAAAATTCATTTATTCGAAAAGTGCAATCGTCGGTCGTGTTGCATTGAAAGACTGAAGTATATATCGTAAATATCTCGCAAGACTTATGCGATGCACTTTGTACCTGTCTTTCTGCAATCATATTTATTAATAGATAATTACTCATTGGATAAGGTTTTTAAAACACGATCAGTAATATTTCTAATACCACTTTTTTTTTTTTTTTTGGTAATTAGTAAGAATTCTATTTATAGAATCAATGATCAAACGTTGTAATTTATATCTAGCATGTATCATTTATAAGCATTAAAAACTAAGAGTCGCAGGTTACACGAATTCTATCGTAAAAAAAACAGAGTCAAGACGAAGAAACGAAGGACTATATGGCATATAATTGATTGATCAATTGCCTCGTGGCAGTAATACACTCTTTTATATTTTCCAAACGGGAGATCGATTAAAATTATCCTCCATTCTGTCATTCAAACTCTAGTATTCTTGGATGATTAACAGCTCGATTTTCCTGATTCCAGACACTTGCCCAGTGGGAACGTTCCTTTGTCACAACACCACTATCTGTCTACCACAGAGAAATTGGTGCGATCAGCTAAACCAATGTCCTCACGGAGACGACGAACAGAATTGTTGTTAGTTCACTGATCACTGCTGTTCAATTTTCAGAAAACAGGCGAAACCATCGACTGCGAAACGATGGTCGAACATTTTGTATTTCGTACTTTGTATTTTGTATTTTTATCGAGCATAATTTTACCTTCGCGCTTGTGCTCGATTACGACGAGATATCCTATTCCGGACAAAAACGTATTAAATTTGAAATTTAGTTCCGACGTATGGCATTCGCTTTTACAATGTATAAAGCGCAATACGTGCCGAACCGCGCGATATAAAAAATGTTACTTTGTATGCAGATGATTATCACGGCGTATTGGACTGGTTTGGCAGTGACAGAGATTCCGAGGCAGTAAGGGAGTTCGTTTGCGGTAATGCAATATCCATAATTTATCGAACAAACCGAGCACAATATCGAGTAACAGAAATAAAAATGCGACGATAAAGCCGCGTAACGCAATGGAAACGAGATAAGGATTGGTCATTTACGTGTTTCTTTTTTCCCCCTGGTGTTTGTAGATGCCACCGACATTCCCGTCGGTTGTAAGTACGTGAAGTGTCGTGCAACATGTCAAGGGTACACGGAAATTCCGCGAAACCTATCTTCTCAAACCACTTCCATGTACGGTTTGTTTTAAGTATTAAGGCACTTGCGATCTTTCCTCGAGAGCACGTGTATTTTCTTTTATTTTCGTCATGTGTCGGCGTTAGATCGTTCTTAATCGTTGCGATTAATTTTTTTTTTTCTTTTTTTAGAACATTGTACGACAGTTCGATCAAACGCGTGCCAACGGGCGCCTTCGCGAGATACTCGGAAATCCGTATACTGTAAGTTTTGTCGAAGAGCATCCACTTGCTTTCTCTGCTTCGTTTTGACAAACTTGTTGTGGTATATTTCTGGTAAAGAAAAAAAATAAATAAAAAAATATAATTCAGGTATCTCGATGACAGCGATATACACGAGCTAGGAAAAGGAGCATTTCTCAATTTGACCAAACTGTTCTGGCTGTGAGTATAAATTCCACCGATCGAGCTTCTTCGGTAATTTTGAAATAAATCGAATAATTGTTCGATATATTCTCTGTGAACAGAGCTTTGGATAATAATCAAATTAGCGAACTTCGCCCGGGACATTTTGCTGGTCTGACCAACTTGGAATCTTTGAGGGCCAATAAAAATAGAATCACTATGGCAGATTTTTCAGACTTAGAGGGGAGCAATGCTTTCAACTTCATGTGAGTCGTTTGCACAAATATCGTGCGATCATATCTTGACGTTAATTTTATTACGTTACTATAGAAATTTGAATGAAAATCAATTGACTTCGAAAGGATTGATATTGCCGGAATTACCAGCACTAAATGAGATGTAAGTTTGTAATTTTAAACAACACTTTGTTTTTCTCTTTGTAAATTTTACAACATTTTACACGATTCCAGATTGTTGGATGAAAATAATTTTCAAACAATACCAGACACATTGTTCGCTGGCTGCCCATCGTTAAAATTACTGTACGTAAGTAAATAAAAAAAAAAAAAAAAAAAAATGTAGAAAATTGATCTTTGTATTTGTCTGAGAAAATAAGAACTGAACTAACGATGTTTACTGCAACAAAATAATTAATTGTTAACTAGCGTCATTTGACTATAATAGTTTGTGATTACTATAGTTTTCAAGTTTCGAATTCACTTCAGCTGTCTTCCCTTAGTCCTCGTCACTTCGATAGGGATGTGAAATACGTAATGTAAGATAAACGCCGAAATTTTAGTTTTATCCGACATAAATTGCTATAGTGACCTGTGACCGAACGATACTATTCGATGCTCAGTAATATCAAACCCCATAACTTTGCCCAACGAAATGTCGCTAGTAAATCGCGTTAAGGGGGTTAAAGGCTTTTCGCCGAGATGTGAGACTAACGAGTAACATCAACACCGTTGGTTCGTACCAACAGGAGTATGCAAAAGAACAGGATAAAGACGATCGAGGAGGAGACGTTTGAAAATCTGGAGCAGCTGGTCGAACTGTAAGTCCCTCGATTGCGTTACCTCGATCTGCGAATGCACGCTCACGGCGAGTTAACGAAGTTATGCTCGTCGTACATCACGGCCGGGTGTCGTGCAAAACCGACCTTTTTCCCTTTCAGTAATTTGGCGTTCAACGAAATAACGAGCGTCCCGCTGAATGTATTCCAGCCGTTAAAAAATCTGACGAGGCTGTAAGTATACGAGGCATACCGGCATCCACACATAAATTGTAACGCTACACGACGTCTTAAGCTACACGCGCGTGCTTGCAACATATTTACCTGATATTTACCGTCGAACGCACGTCTGGGCGTTAGAAAAGCAAATGAGAAGAAACGTCACGTATCCTGGCGTTAAAACTTTTATTTATTGTGCCGACACGTACACGGGAATAAGGCCGAATGTGAATAACCATGTGTGCCATTATATATGTTTTATGGCTCGAGCAGCGATATTTGAACGATTCTCGTGAAATTGTTAATCAGATCGGGCTTTATTTCAGGCAGTTAGGCTACAACCGTTTTCACAATTTACCGATGGCAGTGTTGACTCCGTTAAGGAGACTTTACTCCCTGTAAGTTCCGTTTTTTAAACGCGGACTTTTGTAAGTAGTATTTGATTTTCTGTATGTTTGGAACAAATTTAAAATAACGGAACGTGACTTATTCTAGTACTCTTCTCCTTTTAATTCTGTAATTGTATCTATGTAATATTTTTTTTATAAGTAATTTCTTTTTATCTATGAGTTCTAGCACTCTTCTCCTTTTAATTCTACAATTCTGTCTGTAATATTTTTTTCACAAGCAAGTCTGCGATATTTTCTACAGCTCACAGAAATATTGATTCAGGTAATTTCACGTGAATTTAGAGACCTGGAAGGTATAAATTTGAACGCGCTGCAGAAGAACGCGTTCGACGCGTTCGAGCAACTGGACTTCGTGTAAGTAGATCTATCCGTATTGTGTCAGACAAGCTGTATAATAGTTTCGTTTATAAATGGAATTCTTGCGAATGTGTCTATCGTCGAACGTCAACACTGTTTTACAAATGTAATGAAGTACATACCGTATTGATTTCAAGTGCTAATCGACACTAATTTCAGCTATTTCAAGAAGTTTCATTATTGCGCGACTTATGCGCCGAAAGCAAAACGATGTCGACCGACCAGTGACGGTAAGAATTATTTGAAAGACATAAAAAAAGAAAAACAATATATCTCTGTATCGTAGTCAATTTAGATTTTACACTCGGAAATACCTATGTTCTTGGTTCGTCATTAAATGGCTGTGATTTACTGTAATCATTAAATTACATGACTAATCTATGCATGAAATGCCTACACTGACATTAATGGATTACGTATGCATTACGAGCTGATTCAACGTACTACTTATTGTAACGTACCATAATAATTGGTAGATTTTAATGGCCTGTGATTTTGTAAAATCTGTAGCAGTATATTACGAGATATTAGTAAACCGTTTTCCATATTTTTGAGCGAAAATTACTACTTCTTTAAATAGTCGTGAAATGAATAACGATGGAATAATTCGAATTTAATTCGATATGTTATGCAGGTGTATCATCGTTATCTCATTTGCTTGATAAAACTTTATTACGAGCGGCAGTCTGGGTAATTTCGTGCGTTACCTGTATGGGCAACATGCTTGTTCTTTGGGGGAGATTCACCGCTAAGGATGAGAATCGCGTATTAACCATCATCATTCGAAATCTGGCAGGTACGGTATAATTTAAAAAATTGTTTGATGCAAAGTTAAGTTCGTGTAATAAGAAAATTGACGAAATCGCACGAAGTCACAAAGTACATACAGAGATCTGAGTAGTATTCCGAATTCATCGATCAAAAGATATTCAATCAATTGGAAATACCAAGTTGTTTAACGAATAAAATGTTAGAGTCTAGCTTGATGAGCAAGAAAGATTTTATGTGCGTTCTAATGTTTAAGCTTTTTCAACTTAACAAGTATGTCAAACATTTATAAAGGATTATGAAAGACGAGTCTTGGTTGTTGATAATGTTTCAGAAAATGACACGTCAATCTCATTTAGTTTCAATAATTGTCTATCATAAATCACTGAATCACCGCAAAAGTGGTATATTCTGTTTACAGTCTCCGACATGATGATGGGACTATACCTGTTTGTAATCGCCATAACGGACATGATATTCCGCGATAATTACAATCGAGTCGCCAGTTCATGGATGTCTTCGTGGTTCTGTACCTTCGTAGGAGTTTTGGCAATGACATCTCTCGAGGTACATTTATCGATCGTATTTTATAAGAAAACTCTGACACGTTGATTTACAAATTTCGATTGTAAGAAATTTTTAATTTTCCAACTTTGGAAAGAGGAAATATAAGTAAAAATCGGAAATTAAAATTTTCAGTGGTTTCTTTCAAAGTCAGGAATCATCTTCTCGCGAGTTTCTCATCTCCGCTTTTAAATTCAACTCTCGAAATATTAAAATTTAAAAGATTATTTGTTCGTACGTCTGGCAGCTGAACTGTTTTAAAAAAATCGCTGTAACATTCGCGAAACGAGTATTATCTTAAGAAAGCGAACGGCTTGCGTCATTAAATCATTGAAATGAAATCGATCCGTCAAGGTTTCAGTATTGATCCTGTCGTTTATGTCTCTGGAACGATATATGCTAATCGCAGCCCCGCTAAAAGGTCACCGTACTATGACACCGCAGACGGCATTCGCATCGGTGATCATCATCTGGATCACGGGAATTACTCTTGCTCTCATGCCAGGTTCGTCTCGACGTTTCTTATTTGTTCATGAACCACGGCTGCATGATCGGTGATAACATCTAATAAACTGTCAAGATGTCCGGCTGCCAGTTAACCCACTGATTATGATAACGTAACACGAACCAGACAGGCACGCTCCCTGTTCGTCGTTTTGTGAATCAATTAAACGTCGCGTCGATTGTTCTGATTATTCGAAAGCAGATCTTGATTCTACGTCGTTATAATCGTCAGTCGTCAGATTCTCTAGTGAAAATTTATTAATTTGCAAATGGTTGAAGTTTCCAAGGCTTTTGCCCCGATGATTTGTTAAATTCGCGAGCTTGAGTGTCGACGATGAATTTTCTTCTGTTTCGACTTCCACGCGAATGAATGATTTTAAAGAATTCGAAGACTTCTGTTTCAAACGATTGCTGCATGCACAAAATACAGCCATTATACGAGAAAATAATCGAGGAAAGGACAGTGTTCTGAAATTAATTAATTGTAACTCGTTCGGAAGTGATCCACTGGCGAAGCAGCACGAGATTTTACGGTGTAAACGGAATGTGTTTCCCTCTGCACATCGACGACCCGTACTTGATTGGATGGGAATATTCGGCCTTCGT
>CAJDYZ010009290.1:3778-14020 GCA_903986555.1 Heterotrigona itama
CGAGAACCCTCGGGGGGAAAGTATCTCGTCTTTTATCTGCCGACGTCACGCTGTTGCGTTTCAAAGGCAAGAGGCGACGAGCACGCGGGTAATTGCGCAATGATACATTTCGAAGATAAGTTTGGCAAAGTCTGGGAACTGTTACCGTGGCAGTTCCGATTTGATAAGGAGCGTAGAATTAATCGTTCCGCTTTATGCATGCGAAACAACCGTGGGCGAACTCGTTCTCCTACAGTTCTATTTGCATTTGCAAGTATTTCTTTCGCCTCATTTGCCGACTTGCAAATTTGAACTTGGGGGAGCTTCGCACGCCGAGCGATCGACAAACAACCCCGTACGCTCAGATGCGATTCACGTGCCAAGAACATGGGGACGAGACACGAGCCACACTGTTTCGAAGCGTGCGAAATCTTTCTCCAATTCGTAATTGTAAACAACTGTTCGAGAATTGCGCAACTGCCATTTTTTCCTTTTCTTTTTTTTTTCTTTAAAGTCGCGTCGACATATATATATATATATATTTTGTTCACGATTCTGATGGAAAGTCAGGGCAGTGATGAGATTAGGTTCTATGCATAAGATCCTAACATAATCCGTAAATATAATTTTTTTGTTATATGTCAACGTTTGAAAGAAATGATTTTTAAAAACATTTATAATAAAAACAGCTGTGTTTCAGCTTGAATTTAATTTGAAATTAATGAAATTAATTTCTTCTTATATTTCGACGTTTCGCTTTGCCTCACCCTGTAGAATGGAGGGTCTTCTCGATTAGGTGTCATTTGGGGTTGCTTTGATTTGTATAATTCAGTATAATTCTTTCTATCTTGGTCAATCCGCCGAAAGGAGTTTCTTGATAAAATTTATTATATCGTGGATTTTTTCGTTCGATTTGACGTTGTCCATAGTTGGTTCCATTTGTCCTTGGCGTTGGTCTTTTCATAGTGTACAAGTTCTTGGTATGTCAATTGATCCTTAGTTCCGAAGATCTCCTTTGCGCGAATTTCTTCTGTCACTACTTACCGCCTGACGAATGCGCGTGTATACTACTTGCAACACTACACAGTTTCTTTCTACTTTCTAAGAACTTTCGTTTAATTCTCCTAAGATTCCAACGAGAGTGCAAGAGTTCTTTTGTGTACAAAAGACACTACACGACAACACAAATTATCTTTATGTCTTTTTCTGAGAGAACTTTGAGATTCCTGTATAAGAAGGATCAATAAAGTCGATTCAATTGAGTTATGGAAAGAACATTTAATATTCAGTATTAAATAACGAATCATGGATGAGTCAATCATTGAAACAGTGAAACAATTGCACTTTTCTCCGCCGTAACGTCAGCAACACGTTTTCTAACAGTGGTATTTTAGAATAATCTTCTTGTGACAAACCCATCGTCGCGTTTTCCCAGTGGCGTCGTATCGGACGTCAACGACAGTTTTATTACCCTAATTATCATCGCCATCGAGACCCATTAATTAATTATTAATTTCCAGCGGTTATTGTCTTTCGTGAAGGCCATTTACTTTCGAACCCGTTACAACATTACGAACGCGGTTTATTAACTGTCGCTCGCTTTGCCAACGTAAGCCATGGCAATCCACGTGACCATTTCGTGGCAATTCGAGGAACAATACGATAATAAGCGAGCAGCCGTGGTAACAGTATCAGCTCGTAAAACACTCGTACTCGCATTGTTCGTTGCTTCGAAGATCTACCCGGCCACTTTTCACTTGGCGATAAGTTGGTGAATTTCCTGGCCATTATACAGGCTGGCCACATGGAAAACTGAGAAAGTCATAACCTGTTCGTTCTCAATCTTTTTTTTTTTTTTTTTTTTGTAAGTTATAGACCATAATACTGGAATATTTCCAAACGAAGTGACAGAAAATTAAAAAAGAGAAACACGTGTCTGTAAAAGTTCTTTGTCTTCGATATCACTCAGTGTTACGAGTGATATTGGCCAACATGTAGTTATCAGTTTTAGCTACGGGCTGTAATTTCAATCATTCGTGATAGTAAGAATCATGGTTTCGATTTGAAAGGGAAGCTTACATTGGAAACGTGAATTCGAACTTTCAACTTTCATTCTTCAAACTGAAGGTCAATGAGTACGAACTATATATGATTAGCTTTCAATCTGCTTTACATACGATGAAACGTGCTGGCAATAACTAACGTTTACGACTCAGAAGATTGTATTATATTGCCATTGAGAGAGAGAGAGAGAGAGAGAGAAAGTCTTCTCAATTAGAAGCTCGATTATGTGAGGTAATTAATCTTCGTGAGGATATTGCATGGCCGATGAAAGTTGTACGTTGGCGTTTGAGAAGCCTGTTAGGCTTCGGAGGGATCGCGAGGCTATGAATGTTTCATTTTTTCATTTAATTGTTAGCCGTCTCGAATTTTCGATTAAAATTTAATTATAAAAATCACGGGTACACGCCACCGGCCGAATATAAAATTCCACTTTAATTCCTAGAATTCCTCTTCCTCGTCGTGTGTTTATTTCATTTCCTGCTTCGTACGTGCTCTTTATACTCTATTTACCGTGTATTTATTTATGTTTCCTTATCGGCTCGTAAAAACAACGCGAATGAATTCCCAAGCGTTCAGCGAAATATCATCAAAGCAGAAAAATCGAGACTATCGACGAATATTTATTTGCCGAACCATGTTATCAAGTCGCTGACACGTCTTCTTGTCGTATCGATTTTTTTCTTCTTCTTCTTCTTTTCTCTCATCCTCTTTTCCCGAAAAAAAGTCGAGTCAAAAATAAGCAACCGGCTCGCATATTCCTCTTCCTCCTCCCCCTCCACCGAGGGGCAGCAAGTGTGTGATGGAATCGATAGGGAAACGCGCGAGCATGCACGTAGTACTTGCGAGAGTTCTTGCGGCAGCGAGCGGGAAACGACTTAATTTATGTATAATCGTTGATTTTAAATTCAATACGGTAGCTACCCTCTCTCTCTCCTCCACGCAACGAACAATTCTCCACGCTGATGAATATTAATCGGCAGTTTAATCGATATTCCTTCGTCTTTGGCCGCTCGTGGAATATTGTTTTCTATTTTCCACGTTCTACGGCCTGCCCCCTGTCGCGTAAAGCTGCTTTGCACGTGGACGAGCGAAGTAAGGAAACGCGACCAGCGGGAATAAAAGATGTACCCCTGAAGAGGCTCCAGGGCGAGAATGATTATTTCACGCATAAACGGGTCAGGCGGCCACGTTTATCGTCGCCTTTTCACGATTCGTTTAATGTGTTCGCTGCCTGAACAGTGAAACTCTAATTTACGTCGCGTTTGTTTGCGCGAGATCAGCCTCGGTTTGATTCACACAAATTTCCACGAATCGAAAGTTCAGAGGCGGGCAGAAAGTGTGTGTGTGTGTGAGAGAGAGAGAGAGAGAGAGAGAGTTCAAAGGTCAAATATTGAGACGGAAGACTCGAGGAAGTATTAATACACCGAACTCCACAAAGATCCACTAAATCTTCCCGAGGCTCGCGTTCGTTAAAGTTTACCCTCGTTCAATAATCAACTTCTACCTTAATCTCTTCGTAATTCCTCGTAATACGTAGCGGCACGCGCTGCGCCAGCATCCCTCCCCCGGAAGCGCTAACAAATATATTAATTCGTTTCCAGGCGATGGCGCGAGGAAACAGCATTGAAAACTATATAGTTCAATGCAACTTTACGCGTGACTTTAAGCTACAATTTTTAATCTCACTTCTAACAAAGGAATTTCATTTAATTTCACTTTATTCTTCTACTCGCGTCATGATCAAACCGGGATTTATTTTCCGGTTAGCAAATTTAGTTTCGCGACATTTAGTCTCGCGAAGTGGGAGTAGCTTTTTCCACGGGGCGCGAATCAACTGTCCACGTATGTGGCCAAGGGCGTGAACAGGTTAATTGGAACGTGGCAATTAATAGCCCCGGCAGAAAATTGAAGTGTGATGACTTGGATGACGTCACTGGATGGAGGTTCAAAAAGTGCGACGCAAAAGCGAGCGCGGATCCGCGATGTTTAACCCGGTTAAACCGCCGCTTGAAGCTGGCCAAAGCTCTCTCTTTTCCTACGAGTGTTCCACTGCCCTTCGCTCTGGCTCATTTTCCTCCCCCCCTCTATTTTTTTCTTCCTTTTTTTCCCCCTCTCTGTTCCCCAGAAATTCCACCGGCAGGAAAAGCGGCTAATGCCGTTTTCTTCAAAAGAACTGCGCAGCGCGAGGGAATTTTTCAATTAGCTTCGTTCAGTGGCCGTTGGATAACTGGATGACAAAATGGCCGATCGAGCGGACGCTTAATTAAAATCAGCCTGTCTCCCCTCCCACTGGTCGAGCTTTCGTTGCTTAACCATTTTCTTTATCGGCGATAAACATCAACCATCGGGTTTCCCCTTCGATGCGATCGGTTGTTCTTCGTATCTCTCGACGAGACTCAATCGGATCAAAGCGTTTGATTAAACACGGCGTGAATCCTTCGATATCGGACTGACGACTGGAAAATTTGTTGAAAACCTCCCGCAGGAAGGAAGAATCCCGAGTTTTCGTCAACATCCTGCGTCACAGTTACACTGACTGCGAGAGCGAAGAAATTTGAGAGTAAAATCCGAAAGTAGTATAAATGTACAGGGTGGTCCATTTAAGGGAGGCCTAACCTAAATATCGCGACGATGCGAAAAGTATTTTGTTCAAGGTTTCCTTTCATTCTTTTTCAAGGACTTTTCAAGGTCATTGATATTTTTTTATTGTAAGGTCATTTTTCAGGTTATGTTCTGTACATGCAAAATAAAAAAATATATATTCGTATCAAGAATTGAAGAAAATATCCTCACCAGTTATTGGCCTTTCATGTTCGGAGAAAAAAAATTATTTCTCGCATCGTCACAGTTTAGGTGGGCCGGATTAAATGGATCAGCCTGTACGAAGCCTGTCGGCTGCGAAATCTATCTGAAATTGCCTCAATATGCTGCGAATCTCTGACTTCGAATTTGTTCGATCGATTAATCACTGACGAAATTAACTACCACCGGAAATGGAAGCATTTCGAGGAGGGAAGGGAGGAGAGGGATACAAATCATCTTAAAACAAGCGTTTTCGATCGGGTAGGCTGGAACGTTCAAGTGGCAAATGAAGAGGAAATATAATATAATATATATGGGGAGGGGGACATTTGTCGTTCGATGCGGAGAGACCGACGACCGCTACAGCCCATTAAAAATTCAATCTACACAATGGCAGTTTTCCGATTCCGCGTTATGAATAATCGACGATTCGACTGCGCGTTGGCCAAACGGAGGGGGCCTATGGCCGGGTTATCTGATACACGTTCTATTACAGATTATCGACTTGCTGCGCCTACGTGACTTGATTAATCGGCCGGCCTGTATATTTAATTCCTTGCCGCGTAATCGATAGTGATTCGCGTCACCGGCATCGGGGGGGGACAATTATCCGTGAAGCAATACTCGAACGTACGTGCTATGAATTGCCGAGTTGACGGCCTATTTGAATAGAACCGGTGCCGATCTCTCTGTCCCAAGGAGATCGTTGCCTGCAGCTCGCTTGTCCCGCTGGAACGTGAGACAGACCAAATGAGCTCCGTGATCTCGAAATTGAAAACGAGCTTCCGCCCCACTCTTATGCGTGTTCAGATTCCTCTCGGCCACTTTCGAGAAAAACGTTAGTTAGTAGATGGTGAAACGTGGCACGAGGAGATGTCGAAATTTTTTTATGTCTCTCGTCGACGATGGTTCTGATTTCGCCAAATAGATCGAATATAAACCTCTCGTTCACGGCGTCTCTCGACAGATTTGTTTTCGAAATTTGAATTTCACCGTCGATCTCTCGTCGAACCGTTAAATAATCATCCTCCATTATGTCAAATGAAATTTCCCCATTAATTTCCAATGAATTGAAAAGTATCACGAACAAATGGAACTTTTCATCATTTCATTAATTATTTCTGTTTATGTAGCGAATCGTTTGAAAGATCGATTTCAAAACGGTTCTGTTTTATTTAAATTGTATACCGATCCTTCTTAGAATAACCTCATGTTTGAACATCATCAAGTGAAATTCATTCGTTAATTTTCAATGAACTGAAAAATATTTTTAACAAATAGAATTTTATATTATTCAATTAAATACGACATTATTTTTGTTTACACAGCGATTTTTGAACGATTAATTACGAAACGGTTCTGTTTTATTTAAATTGTATACCGATCATCCTTAGAATAACCTCATGTTTGAACATCATCAAGTGAAATTCATTCGTAAATTCATTTTCAATGAATTGAAAAATATTTCTATTAAATGGAATTTTATATTGTTTAATTAAATATGGCTGTACGTGTCATTATTTTTGTTTATGCAGCGTTTTCTTTGAAAGGTCAATTCGCATGAACAACGATATATTTTATTCGAATCGTACCAATCTTCAATTAGGATTATTAAACAACTAAATGATCTCCGTTTGAACGTCAAACTAGTAATTGAAAAATATCTTTGACAAACAGGATTTTGTCATTTATAATCAATCGACTCTGTTTATTAAAAATATATTTAATTCCCTCGAAAAATCGCCAATCGAATATTATATCCGTTATTAACGTCAGTGCTTTGAATCCTCAGTCCGTGCCTTCTCGAGAATTGAGTTTCGATCGAAAGTTTTCTGAAAAAAAAAAAGGTCGGAGTAACACGAATCGTCGGAATCGGGATCGTCGCGTGCTGCGTAGGCCGAGTCGATTCTCGAATTTATTTGCCGCATTAACTGGTTTGTGGATCAGCCGGGTGCGGCGCGTAGCACGTGTCTGAACGCGGCCAGTTGTGTATGTGCGTATGTAGATTCGTGATCGACGATGAGAAACGCGAGTTTCGGTGGAGGAGGGAGCGAGGGAGGAGACAGAAGAACAGAAACAAAGCGCGGTTCAAGCAAAACAAGAAACACGCGGGATCGGTAAGGAGATGGCATGCTGGGGAATGGGGGCGAACGAAGGGCGAGGTAAGAAAGGGAGAGGTACGGGAGAAAGGGTGAAAGGGAGGGGGAGGGAAGGGAGGGAGCGCGCACCGCCGAGAGGGCACGACGATCTAGAGTGGAGGAGCATGCGCGGGTGGGAGTGGCACCTTATTCGTCGTGCAGCTCCCGCCAAGGCTTTCTGTCAACTACGAACTCTCGTACGGAAAAGGTACCCCTCTGTCAACGTACCGTGTCGTGTCGTGTCGTGTCGTGTCGTGTCGTGTCGCGTCGCGTCGTGCTGCGCCGCACACCCATATATATTTGGTCGTGCGATCGACGATCTTGCGGAGAGACGCGGTGACACCCTCGAACCTGTATGGACCACGTTTCTTTCGCGTTTGCATCTCTCTCTCGTGCATATCGCGCGTGTGCGTGTGCGAGAGGATTTTCGGATGCAGTTGGTCGATGGAATTTCTTCACGAGTGTTTGCAGCGTGAGTGGCCGAGCGATCGAGGGATACCAGCTCTCTACGAGGATTATACACGGAAAGTGATTATCGGACGGATTAGAGTGAGTGGAGGATGAGCCCCGTTCGATCGTGTCGATCGATAGGAAGGCCAGGTGTGCTCGCGACGATGAAGCATATCGCGGGATAGGCGGTGTCACGTGGTGTGTACGACCAAGTGTCACGTGGCTGTGTCGCGTTTGAACGCGTTTTAGCAGGAATATCCCTCGGAATTTCGCAACGGCTTGCTGACCCTCTGATCGAGAGGAAGTAAACAGCGATCTTTTTGCAGCGAGAGCAAATTACGAAATATAAGAGAAGAGAGTCTCGTTCGATTCGACGCTGTAACAGGCACGTTGATCCAAGAATGAAATGGTCGCGACGTTTGTCTTTGAGGCGGATAATTAATCAGGATACTAATTAGCCGGCGCTGCCACGAAGAGAAGAAACGCGAACGGCTCATTGGGCTGGCTGGCTGGCTTTGCGCGACGGATTTGCTGATTAAACTCGCCAGCGGACGGCCCGAAGAACGTAGAATCCGGATGAAAGGGCGGGCTAATGAGACCGGGGAGACGCCTCGAGAGCTTCTCGTAAGAACGCGATACTGGAGGGATCGGCTCACAGCCGCGGGACCACCGGCCAGATTGGCAATTTCCATCGGGAGTGGATAGAAGAAAGGGGGAAAAGAAGATGTGGGTCACTCGAGCTGTATAGCCCTGTCGTCCATCGAGCGATTTCGATCTTGCAATCTTAAGAAACTATATTTCCCCGACTAACTTGCACGGTGTAGCCCCTTATCGTTTTGCACGAAAGCAAACGCACAGTGATCGGTAGTGCAAAGCCTGCAACTGGATCGAAAGGATTTTCACTGGTCGAGGAGCTTTTAAACTTTTAAAAACGTTCGCAATTGCCGATCCCGAGGATCGATCCGCGGCAGAGAGATCAAAGCACCGAGTAGCTCGCATTTCGTTAGCTGCGAACGATCCGAACGATTCGAAACTATACGGCCCCCGCCCATCGTGCGTCGTTTCGCAGCGGGCTGCGAATTTGCTGCCCCGGCAGGGAATCCGAGATCTTGCGAGTCTTTGAAATTCCAGCAGCCGAGAGGAGAGAGGCTCTCCTGGAGAATAAAAGGGAGGGGCGACGAGGGGAGGAAGTGTAATCGAGTAAGGTGGAGACTCGCCAAGTGGCGGAGAAGGAAGGTGCGTGTAGCCTGGATCATCATCGGCGGCTATACCGCAGGTGTATACGCGATCGGTTGGATGAACAGTCGCAGGGTGCAAATTACACGGCTTGTGTGAGTGGTCTCCCCTCGGGGGAACGATCGGTCCGCGCGGCGACGTTTCTCTCAGATGTCGAGCGAACGATGAAGCACTCGAGGCGAGCGAGTGGCTCGAGTGCCACTTCGATCGCGAGCGATTCCTGGCCCAGGTGCGAGCGGACGTGTCTGACGAAAATGCGGCTCGCGCTACTCTTCCTCTGCTCTCTCTTCGGATCAGGTGAGATAACGTTTCTTCTTCTACTCGTCGATTCTTCACGAGCCATTTTGCCACGTTGGCTGAACATTAAATCGGCCGAGATCTCGTCGATTTCTCTTTTGCAAATTCATTGAGTGCTGAGTCGGCGCGATAGCTGATGTGTATAATTGACACAACTGAAAATAGCTCGTAAGTTTCATTGAAAAGAGAAAGCTTCGACATGATTGACGAATATGGCGCTGTAATCGAAACCGAGCGTATTTCCACAGGGTGGAAAAGAAAAGTTTGTCCGTGGCTATCATAGATGAATTCAACACCTTCGATTTGATCGAAACACATTTAAACAATCTGCCGCAAAATTGACCTTGACCTTCAATTTCAAAGTCAAACAAAAATTTTTTTTCTTGTTTGCATTGTATTCTACTCGTCATGAAGGTAAAACTTTTCCAAGGAATAATAATTCTTTTGAAAAATGGCGGAAAAGTTTCTTAATCACTTGTGCGAACGCATGAGTGTTAACAGCGACTTTATGATTCTGAACGCGTGGATGTCTATTTTAATAATTTAATTTTCATTTTATTAGATTTGATTTATTTATCACGGTCGTGGCATCGGTGTGAGTCTAAATAATCGAATGATAAAACTAACTGTTAACATTTAACGTAATATAAACATTAATAGAGACATCCACGGATTCAGAACTATAAAGTCGCTGTTAGGACGCACGTTAAGTTGATTACGAAACTTTTTCAAAAGAATAATTAGATTGCGATCTACGATTCTCTCGTGATGAATAGAGTACAATGCGAAAAGAAATTCAAAGTCAAGGTTAATTTTGCAGGAGATTCTTTACATGTATCTCCGTCAAATCAAAGGTGTTTTTCTTTCCATCCTATATATTGAGCATCGCGATCAAACTGTTGTAGCACTGTTCGATACGAAATCTGAACAGCGGTTTAACCATTAACTTTCGGTCAATGTTAAAACAGGAGAATTAAATTTGTCGTTCGACAAGGAGCTTGTTTTCGGAATTTCAACGATCTTTTAAATAATTCAATGTCCGTTTTGATTTCTCCTTGGCACATGTTTCTTCGTACTTCAATCGGGGTTCCAGGTTTAGTTAATCCCGAATTGGAAGGTTGATGAAACGCATATACGACGTTTTCATTGTGTTTTGCCTGAGATGTGAAGCGTTAATACAGGAAATGGCTAAAGCAGTACAATGCTATTCATAAGTTAGCGAACGTGTGTGTGTGGAACGTTATGTACACTTAGAGCGGAAGTAAATGAACGTTTT
>CAJDYZ010009299.1:5927-17591 GCA_903986555.1 Heterotrigona itama
GAGAGACTTAACTAACGAAGATAACATGTTAACAAACAGGACTTGTGTTAATAAAATGTTAATTTTTCAAACAGAGAGGGAGTTGAGAAACTTTTCAAAGGTCGACTATTCAGTTGGAGAAACAAATGGCACGTGTTGTAATGGCATGATCGGTGCCAGTCGGTACCGTTTCCAGCGAATAACGTGAACAATGTCACGGCGATGTACTAAAAATACAACACGTCGTAATGACGCTGTGCAATTCGACAATTTTATATTTCCAACAGCGGAATTGCACGCTTATGTCCGCGGAACAGAAATACAGAGCTGGCAGCGGCAGCATTATATAAAGCTGCAGCGTTCCAACGATTGTTCCATTGTTAATCCGCGCCGATCATTCTACTGTTTTTCTTTCATAGCAGAGTTGCACGTTCGTGTGTGTTTCTTCCGTCATTAGAAATACAAAGCTCTCGAGTTTTTCTCGAAATTTCGACGATTCCACCAAATGGGGGACGGTATCCGCGTCTAATGAAATTACAAAAGCACGTAGTCGTAGATTTTAATTACGCTAAGGATAGTATGCGAGCTCTAATTTTATGAAATAAAAGATTTCCAGAATTCCAGTGTTTCATCACGTGTTAACTAAAGATTCTAACGGGTCCCCTTGGCTTCTCTTAGTTCCGTAATTAATTGAATTATAACTGTTATCGTTCTTCATTAACAAATGCATCCATTAATGGCGAGTATGAGAAAACTCTCTTGAGAAAAATTTTCATTTTCTTCTAATACTTTGCCAATCTCTTAATTTTACTACGCAACTGTAATTGTTGTAAATATTTGTGAAATTTCATCGACCTCGTCGTAACGAGCAGACAGTGAACTTCTCTGTAACTTCTCTGACTATCGAGGGCACGTATAAATAGAGATCGCGAGGAAACGCTGGCGATCTCATCGAAGTGAAAGATGAACGCGAGCAGGTTCTGACGACATTCGAATAGGGAAGAGCGTTAAAGCGCGCAATTAAAGCTCATAATCGTGAGCCGGAGAAGTTGAAATTGTAAAATTCGTAAGATGAAGTGGCGTAATTGGCGGGGGCAAATGAGCGGTCGTGAAAGAATGTTTGAAACTGCGAGCCCCGGCCGTGGCAGGGGATGATTAGCCAAATTTAACGATATTCTGTTGAATTTAATTGGCATTTTTGTACGCTACACCGTACGCTACGCCGCCGTCGAAACGATCTCCTCTCCCCTCCGAAGATTTGATTAAAATCCTAATTTGCGTGGCCGGGGAATTAACTCGGCCGTGGAATATAAGTTTGCCGAATTAATTATCAACGGCTTGGAACTCATTATGGAACTATTGAAATTTTCATCGGAGGTGGAGAGCGGGGAGGGTACAACTTCTATATTTTCCCGGTCGCGATATAATCCTTCCGCGTTTGGAAATTGAATTAAGCGCAGTCTCCATCGGAAAGCCGATGGATTCCGGTTGAAAACCAACGGAGAACGATGCCAAAATCGACGTCGACAACGTAAAATGTACGCCGGGCGGACAGCGGCGCACACTCTCGCCCGTGTATCGGCCGTGAATTTATCTCGTTGTAAAACTAATCCATGGATATTGCCGGAAGTTCGTACTGTATATACGTCACGCATTTTGAATTCCTCTATCTCCCTCCTTTCTTGGAGCGTTTTTTTTTTTTTCTTAAGATTTATAACGCATCAACGATTGATACACGATTCATCGATGTGGACAATATTTATATTATAATTAGACTTACAATTAGCAGGATTAAAATTGGAAAAGATATATGAAATAATTGTTCAAACTATGCCAACATGCGGAATGTACTTGTAATATTTCGTGCATCAATTTCAAGAAAGACCTGGCACATCAGAGATTCAATTTACATCTGTTACCGAGAGAGCTAGTGTATTTGAAAGATTGTAATTATACAAAGTCGCTCATCGTGACACGATCATTTGGCCTCTTCTGGTGTTCTGTCACATGGTGTTCGTTGTTCCTGTAGAACTCTCTAATAATATTCGCCGGGAAAAGTAGCGGACAAGGGCCGGTATAAAAGGCAAACTGGGCGGGAATAAAAATTCAATCAGCTTGGATGTTGCCCGCGTATCCGTTGAATTAAATTCAATTAATTCCGTGCAGGTTGGTTAGGCGACCAAGCTAAAAATTGCAGCCACCACGGAGCCTGTAATTAAGTTGACTGCTGTCCGGAAATAATTGGCTGTATAATTGACCGGTAGACAAAGTGTGTAAATAATTATCCCGCGAGGGGTAGAGTCGAAGAGAGAATAAATAATTCTCGTCGCTCGTCTCCTCCCTTGCCGCCGGCGAACCAGCAAGAATCACCTGGGCAATTAAAACGCCACTTACTATCGAGCTTCAGCGTTAATAATTCACGTTACGATTCAACAAACGTTACGATTCGATCTCTCTTCGATCAAGCTGAATCACAATCGGTCGAATAAACAACAACAACAAGATCTTCCTCGAGAAATGTCGCGAACGCACTACGACAACGTGGAAAATCTATCTGGTGGTGGTAGAACAGAGAAAGGATTGAATTCATTTCGGGTAGATCCATCTGGCGATAAGACGAAAACGAAAAACGAGGAACGGAACGCAGGGACTATTATGTCTATCGCGTGGAACGCTCGTCTCGGCGAATTCTATTCGCAAGCCTTCACGCAGATAATATCACGTATGCCATGTCGGTGCGTTAATCACGTAATGGTGGGAGACACTTGAAAGCTTCTACAATTTGCAGGTCGACGGTATAATAATGGAGAAGAGATGTAGAACCGGGAGGAACTTCAGCTGCTCTCACTGTGGTTCCTAGTTTATCTCCGTCTCGCTCTGTCTCTTCTCTCTCTCTCTCTCTCTCTCTCTGTGCCTTTCTCTCTCTCCTCTGCTCTTCTATTTATAATCCTATTCTCTTTATAAGCGCACAAGTGCGAAACGGTCTCGCGTGGCTCCAAATTAGCCTCGTTATCGCGATATAATTAGTACCGGCGCCGGCACGAAATTCGGCAGACCTCCTCGATACAATAATATTTTCACCAACGACGCAACCGTGTGGACCCGGGTTATGGAAATTCTGGTTTATCAGAATTTTTCATTAAAGAACTGGATTAACTCTCTGCGAAATTGACCAATTTAAAATTTCCTGCATGGCGCAGCCTGCATGAATTTATTAACTGCGTTAATGGATCGCGATGAACGAGCGCGTTCTCGTTCAAAAATGTACAGTACACGTTTCTCAAAACAGAGAAATAGATTTCCTCCGGGTTAGAGGAACGTTTGATCTTTGAATGTTTAAATACGATCGATTGAAATTTCGGTACTGCAAAAAGATGGTATCTTGGATGAGATGTTTACGCTGCTTTCTCAGAAAATAAAAGTATGAACTACGTAGAATATATAGACTTTTATACGAGAGATTGCCAACGGTCCGATAATTTCAAATTCGTGGCGAATCTTACGAGACACAGAGATATTTCGTATATGATTTATTCCCATGTTAAAGATCTAAAGAACCCAAACTTGATTCTTCGCTATCCACTCGCATCTCCTCCGTCGAGATGCTTGCAACGATAACATGGACAAGACTGGTATGTCCCCATAGGTGGCTGGTGAGCGTAACAATGACAAGGCAGGCGACACGCTGGAAATTCGACATTTCCCGAGGAAATCCATGGACAACTGGGTCGAAAATCGCCGAGGTTAAAGGGTTAAGGGGCTTGGGGACTCAGCCGGAGCGGCCTGTCCTGCGAGGTAAACCATCGTCTACCACCACCGACGAGGAGCGGCCACGACGGTGATTATAGCGTCCAGGGTGGTCGCGTTAAACAGAGGCTGACTTCGAGAGGCAGAACGGAGTGTCCCCGGTACCCCCGCCAGTGTAATCCTTTGATTACAGCGTGTTTCGAGAGTCAACTGAATCACGAGGAAGCGCGTAAGGTGATATTCCTGAATGGTACGGCCGGAAGCTGAAACCGGGCCGTATAAAGGAGGATATACAACGGGGGCGAGACTCGGCTGCCGGTTCACAAGCGTGAGTCTCTCTCTCTCTCTCTCTCTCTCTCTCTTTCTCGAGTGCGCACGCTATACGTCGCTGTCGGTGATGCAGGATACACGGCGACGAACCAGCATAGAGCATCCGGTGTAGCCTGGTAATGAAATACAGTAACATTATATCCGCGATATTCATCCGCGACGCACCATGCGGTTTGCCGTTACACAGGCGAGCGTACGTGAACGTGTGTACGCACGATGCACCACCAGCCCATGTGCTCGGGAATACGTGTCCAAGGGTATCGCATCGCGTCTGGATTAATCAGGATTCGCGGAAGCCTTTGGAACGACGACGATTCCAACGATTGGAACTCACGAACACCGAACGAGGAAATTAAATAAAAGAAAGCCGCGAGCGTTTCTCTGCCAGGGACGTCCGGGACCACCCGCGTGGCCGAGCGATTTTACACGTTTATGGTTTTGTTGATCGGATGAAACGTACGGTGGGAGTTGTTGATTTGATGAATCATAGGGTAGAGTGCTTGGTTAATTGGTCTTGGTTGGTTGGGCGATCAGTCGTGGAACAAGGTACAGTGACTCGTGAATCTCTGTCGTAGAGAACCTTTGTATTCTTCAAGTCCATTTGTATTGCAGTAAAAACGATGGAAATATTTTATTCGTGATATTTTGATTGTACTGGAACTTTAGTCAATTGTATTCGAGGATCAAAATATTCTTCTTTTCCAAAAAAAGGTGTACGAATTCGTAAAGAGTTGTTTACGAACTCTTCAACGTATGTTTGAACATGTAATCGCTCGGAAAAATACAATTAAACCAAAAATAATCCAAAGGATATAGCAAAATTGACAGAAAAGTCTACAACCATCAAGCTGTAATTTATTAGAATTAGTTACACTGACAAAAGGTCCCAAGACCCAATAATTAACCACTGTAATTGGTATATTGGTGATCAAACATGAATTTTCTGAAGGGACTAGGTAGGAGGTCTGAAGGAGAAAGATGAATAGTGTCCACGTGGCATTGCGAAATTTCATGATAGGTGGTCCGGATATATCTAGGACAAGATGTCGCAAAGAATAGGGGCCTTTTCAGAATCTCTTCTCGTGAAACCTGTGTCTCGTAATTGTATGACCAGCGTTTTGATCGAAAAATTTATATGACGTTTCCTCTCT
Source organism: Heterotrigona itama (assembly GCA_903986555.1). NCBI lineage: Eukaryota > Metazoa > Arthropoda > Insecta > Hymenoptera > Apidae > Heterotrigona > Heterotrigona itama. The sequence continues at coordinate 11,135 of CAJDYZ010009299.1, forward strand.
TTCTCTCGATAGATACAAGGGAAAGAGAAAGAAACAGATTCTAGCCGAACGCGCATCGTATGGTATAACTTTCGAAACAATATCCACTTGCACGCGAGCGGCGGGCCATACGGAAGCGCCATAAAGCTAATGATCCCTAAGTGATCCGTACCACGACGACATGATGACTGTTGTGTTAGGGAGGATGGGATTACAACCAAATAGAATGGAACGGGATGGAACATCCCATCATTATCCAATGATCTACGTCTCTTTAGCGACGTGTATGCCACACCTCTTTGCATGTAACCATCAGTGACTGTACAATTTCTCTTCGATCGTCGACAAAACGGATCCAAGTCGATTCACTTTCCCTCGAATAATAGGTGTACATTGTCTTCGATTGTTAATAACCTTGAATGAATGCCAATTTCACGTATTCGAAGATTGGAGGATATTATAAGATGTATCTTACGCAATAATTCGTTAAATATCTCGTCGATAATAATCTTGTGTGTTGTTATTTTTTTTTTTTTTTTTAAATATCGTTCAATAAATATTCATTTATTTGGGAAATTTCAATGATTGGATTTAACTATTTTACTATTTAAAATTGACCAGTCATGTTAGTAAAATACATGTATAGATCTTCTAATACGATGTTAGTGATTTCCTTGCCTGGCACGTTTTAGTATATGGGAGATGAACATTTTGCGTGGACATAAACGAATGTTATGTGTATGGAAAATGAACATTTCTGTCGTTGTACGATACAGGCCAGGAAACATCGCGGAAACGCATCCAAATATTAAACAAATATTAAACCATATCTGTAAAATAAAATGTGCAATAAAAATTAATTCGACCTTTCAGCAATGAACATCATTTAACGATAATAACGTACATTACGTATCATAAATTCCATTAAAATGCTAACTGTCCATATTATATCTCACCGGGAATTTGTGTATCTCCAAACCGTTGTAAAATCCCCGACGAATTTATCGATTTTTCAATGCGCGATACGCGCAATACGAACGAATATCGCGTGTCCGCATAATTTTTCTCTCCGCGTGAGGAAACAACGTACGAGATTACACTGTTGTGTTGCGATATAACCGCAATATCCAATATCCACCATTTGCGTTTCATCACACGGTTGAACGTTATCGCTCGCCACTTATCTCGAGGGAATTTCCGCGCATCCTTCTCGGACATAACGATCCGAAGACGAATGCAGAGACTCGGGCGCGCGCTTTCCCAAACGGTTTCAACAGCGTGTCAGTATGTTTGGCGTCTAAACCACTGTACACCGCAAGATCGTGCCAGCTATCCATCAAGCTCTATATCCGGTGTATGGGATAGCCACCTGTATCTCGCTAAACAAGATTTACCCTGTTATAGATCATCGAGCGCGTGATCGAGAACGGCCCTTGGCGAGAGCGTGCGAGCAAGAAAGAAACAATTAGCAACACCCAAACGATGATTGGACGTGTTAGGTCTGCGGTTTGGCGGAGATAAATCACGCGAAAATTGTTCCAGTAGTAGCCACTCTCTACGGTTAGTTCTGGAAAGGTTAAATTTAGCCTTAATATGGAGCAGATGAAACACTGTACGAGTAATTTTTGCTGATAACAGCGGTGGAATTTTTTCCAAGTAAATTTTACTAATAGCCAGTATTTGATAGTTATCGACAGATCGGCAGACTGTTACGTATTTGTCGAATGTTTCAAGATGCAGAAATGCATGAGAACACGCATTCTATATAAAAAATATACAAAAGCCAAAGTAGAAGTTCCTTCTGTTGTAACGTATATATTGGAAATTTCAATGTAACATTCACTGAAATAAAATCAGACGAAATTGCCAGAAAAGAAAATAATTTAACAAACAAGGAGATCGGAAAGTTGTTCAGTTGTGAACGCGGTTTAACGGACAAAGAGGAAACGAGAAATTAAACGGCCGTATTTAAAGACGCCGTATGAAAATTCTCGCGAACGGAAGCGAAGCTTATTTACGCGCGTTTTATGTCGGAAACGGAGCATTATCAATACGTACGACGTAACAAATTATTAACGAGAGCTGGTTATTTTGTTGGCATCTATATAAATTTGCTCTTTGCCGGGCAAATCGGCAAATTACATAAATTGAATTGTCATCGGGCACATCGACAAATATTATCGCCGATGATCGTTGCAGGTCGTTTTAAGCATAATGCCGCGTTCACAGGTGGCGTTAATCTCGCGAGGATCGTTCGATTGAAAAAAGCCTCGTGCTATCCCCCGCGATCGCTATTATTTTCAACCCTCTCACAACCCTCTCCTGCGTTCGCCGAATCGCCGGACAAGTACGTAATGATCCTCCGACTCGAAGGTTACATTCGAACGCGATCTCTCGAGCGTGGAGACGTTCCGGAGGGAGGAAGAAACCGAGATCGTAAGAAAAAAAAAGGATCGAACAGCTCTTGCTTCCTCCCGACTTTGCTGACAATGAAACACGCCGAGAGGATGAACAAAGAATTGCTCATTACGTGACGATCGACACCAACCCCTCGGCCCGCGTCAATTTGAAATCACCGCTCCGGTGGTTCCCGTGTCTCTGTGACGGTGTCAGAAATATAAATGTCAAGGATACACGCGGCGAGATGGAAGACCAGCTTGAAAGCGACGTCACAAAGCGAACGCCGATCAGCAAACGTGTTGCAGAGTCACTGTACAACCATAATTCACGATACCGGGGCGACTCTGGGGTCTCTCGTCCCCGGGAGTCGTCCGCGTCGCGAGAAGAACCGCTCGACCTCCTGCGGATAATTTATGAGGTGCAAGCCCGCTTCGATGGCCTGGTCAATTTTTAAATGGCCGCCACACGCCGACATTATACACGGTTCTCGGTGAGCATCGTCTAGATTTCTCAACCGACGTGAAACACGAAACTAGGGGATTGGATCGACGTCGAGAGAGATAAGTGTTTTCTCTGGTTGTGAATCGTTTGGATTATTTCATTTAGATAACAACGGATAAATCGTCAAACTTTTGAAAATAATATTCTTTTTTTACTCTTTAATTCCGATGCGAAATATTTATTCTACACACAATCAGAAATTGATTTTCAATCAATAATTGTACGATGACTTCCTCTATAACCACACTCGTCAATGAATTTTAGCTTGACATTTATGTATTTTTCTTTTTTGCAATAAAGAGATCATTTGTTTCTTAAAAATTGATTATGAATCGTGTACTTGTGCAACGAAATTGAGAAATATGCACCAAAGATACGTTCATTGTCTTTAAACGAAATCTAGGAAACATATCAATTCATTGGTTCAAACGTTCAATTTCATTTACTGTCCTGCCCCGGAAAGTCCCTTCAACCGGTCCATCCGAAAATTATCCCAAAAGTGGCAAACTAATTGAAAGACGAATTATCGCCGTAACGTAAAAATATCGAGGGGAATGAGAACGGACGGACGAATGGACAGGCGCGGTAACAACGAAAGACACTCGATTGAATTCTTACAGCTGGATATTTCGTGACAAACGGGAAGTTGCGAGGGATGCTTTCTGTTGAGGGTACCAGTCTGAAATATATACCGCGGCCGAGTCGTGGGCGGGAAATTCAGAGGGGAGAGGTTTAATATACTGTGTCGTCTTCGTGCTCAAGATGGAAATTTATTCTCACTCTAACGATGCCGCGTGCCAGGAAATATTGTTCATCGTTTTGAAGCATTATGTACCGTTAAAGGTGAACGTCTATTTTTCATGGCAGGGCTAGAATCTACGGGGCCGCGTGACAGGGACGAAAGCAAGATTGATGAAAATGAAGTTCTTCTGCTGAATTTACATCCTTCACGGATGTAACGATATGTGTCTTTCCTTTCTGCAACAGCGAACGAAGACACGATCGCGTACGGAGTATTCTTTTCATTTAAATCTTCGTCGCAAGTCTCTCTTTCTCTCTCTGGCGCGGTTGTATTCACTTACGCGCACATGAGAATTCCCGGGGAATTTGTTGAATTCCGAAATTCGTTTCGTATTCGGGATAGAAATTTTCGGAGATGGTCGAACCTTCGACTTGACTAATGCATTTTCTTCGGGAAGAAAGTCGAAACGAGAGAATCTTCGAGGCTTGTATAAATCAACCTTCTCTGTCGAAAAAATATTGCGTTAATAACCTATTTACTCTCGTAAATTGAGAAATGGTTAACGAGCGTTCCCCACGTGGAACGAAATCGACTGGGATAATATCATCGTTAGGAAATCAAAAAATGATTTATGAACCGATCCGGTGTCTTCCTTCGAAAACACGAGGCCGTAGGTTTTGGGGGAATCGTCCTAAATGGCAATCGATCCTCGAGGGAAACTTTCTAATATTCAGCGACAGCTTTGAATCGATATCTGATGGAAATTTGAATGTTTCAAACAAAACGAGATAATGAAATTATTATCGATAGATTAAACAATTATTTTAATTCTGCAATGGGGATATCACAGCTATAGCAGATTAAAAAGTATCGTAAATAAATATTAAGCTTGAACTATTTGCCAATGCCATCAGACAAATATACCGATCGTAAAATTAAAGTTGCAAAGATATACTCGAAAAATCATATCATATTTATTATCATTTTTGTTCAAGTGCGATTCGTAGCCATCGCTACGGGCATTTACCGAGCGCTTTCGAAGCTAAATACGACGTCGGTCTATAAAACTCTGTCTTATATCTTTATTACCTCGTCTAAGGAACCCCTGCTACGCGGTGGCTCACGTTCGACAGCCTCGTGTGGATATTTCGGCAATTTATGTAGAAACTGGGGAAGTCTACACAATCGAGTTGTTCGTTCATGGACAAGCTAATGCCTTTATTTATAGCTATTACGATAAACTGGAACGACTCGCGTAGCTCGCCACCCTCTTTTTCAAGAGGTTCATTATGTTAGACGCGATAGGATTACGTAATGACGCTTGAAACGCCACAAAAGACGACAGGTAATTTTTCGTAACACTGTGTATCGCTCTAATAATAAATCAATTGATTACTCGATGTAAGAAGATTCTTTGCTTTTGCAACCACCACGAATATAATGTATATATTGCTACTAATTTTTTATTGAGAATCATTATAGAATAATTATAGAATCCTTGACTGCTGTATAACTTCGTGAAAAAAAAAGAAGAGCTTCTACTTTCACAGCATTGAGTCTGTTTCTTCGAAAGATGTCCTTACATAATTACGAAAAAAAAAAATAAGTGAAAATATCTTCTGTCTCGAGAATTCTACAAATTCAAACAAATTTATGGATATTAAAATAATTCTTCTCGTGATTGAATCCAACGTGCCATCAAAGATTAAAGTTTCCTCTTCACAACGAGTGACTGTTGAACATTTATTCATGCATTTCTTTTTTACGAAGTTTACAAGAGTTTAAAGTGTCGACAATTTTTCATCGAGTGTACAAACATTTTCTGGAAGCACTGTATGCCTAATAGGTTTACAATAACATAATACAGGGTAATTCTGACGTGTTAATCAATCGATCAAGTGAACTGATCAGACAATCAGACACTAGAGAATTGAAGAAAAGAAATTATTCACATTCTCACGTATCTATAGTGGGAAAGTATAAAACCTAAATGCTCCTGGAAGGTACCTAGACTCTCGAATAGCCGAGAGATAAAACTGACGAAAGAAAGCAACGTGAAAACACCGACGGACTCGATGACTCTCTCCTCCATCGTACGTGCTATAACAAACGATTCCGGCTGCCGAGCCGGTAAAAAGATCTCATTAGAAGAATTGTAACGAGAGTTCCGGAACGGTGGTGAACACCTTGTACATGGAAGTCTATTACAGCTAGAAACCACCCGCTGGCAATTGCCGGTTCGCCAGTTCGGCGAGCCGGTGTCGATAAAAAGCCCGCGTGCCTCACCGCCGGAAAGAAGATCGTCCGTGAAACGCTTTCATTGGACGAAATCGTGGTCATTGTCGTGGTCATTAACCCGATTTCGTTGGCCGTCACTCCGGCTAGACAAGAGGGCGGGCACGAAACGGCACGAAAGAAACAGGAACAGAATGAACGAACGGCCAGTCTCGTCAATACCGATCGTCCGATAATAATAAAAAAAAAAAAAAGAGAAAGAGAGAGAGAACGATCTTTCGACCAAGTAACTTTCGACGATCCAACTAGGTGGGCTAGATCAACGCAATCGATACTGTGTTCGACATCGTGTTCGTGCATTTCACCTAAGGGCGAAAGCCACCGGTAGCGAGGAACGAGAAGAGGATCAAAAAAAGAGGAGAGAAGGGAGAAGGGCAGCCTTTATACGTGAAGGAATTCACTGCGAATTGGGGCTATTGAGTACGGGCGCAGTGGACGAATGTAATGCACAGGGACCAGGGCTCGTGTACTCTTTTCACGAGCGGTCACACCAAAAGACTCGTTCACGAGTACCACTCCCCCCCCCCCCCCCCCCCCCCC
>CAJDYZ010009299.1:17638-27653 GCA_903986555.1 Heterotrigona itama
TATGGCACTAGGTGGTGATTATAGCCAGGGCGCTGAAGGGGCTGGCTAGCGAGTTAGCCGCGTGTTTCCTGGTCGTTCGTCATTTTTAGTGGTCGGCCCTCGCTCGTTCAGGTATTAAATTATATTTCACCAGGGTGATTAACGATCCGAGGATGTATTATTAAACCATAGGACCTCCGTACGACGTGCAATCCTTGCTGGACAAGATGCCACTAATCCCCTCCCTCCCCCAGTTTCCCTTCGTCGCCACCCTTTTTCTCCGATGTTCCCTTTTAGACCTTCCTTGCCCTTTAGATCACCTTTCTTGCCTACTACTCTTCCGCTCTTCCTGTGAAACGCTTTTTACCTCTCGGCGGCGTGCTTGTGAAATTAGTGGAAGAAACTGGGGGGGGGGGGGGTGAATCAGCCGGTCGAAGAGTTCAGAAAAAAATTACGTGAAGAAAGATTTGTTTTATCTACTGTACAGCGAATTTGTAATTGATATTCTATTCTGGTTTATTCTACCCTATACTATTACTTTATTCTAAATATTTATGAATTTTTACGAATCAAGCGCATTCTGTGCATTTTCTCATCTATCGATTTCCCACAAATCGATAAAAATCCGGAGTCCAATAATTACGAACGATTTGAGGTGTTCGGCTGGACTTCTGTCGATCAGAGAAATGTAATTGTTCGATTCACTCGTTGAAACGTTAGCCCTTATTGTTTGATTATCTTCGAAAGTGACGCCTGGCGGTACTGGCGATTTACACGCGGATTTAACAAAATCACCAGCGAAACGAGCGAAACAGCGCGGCTCTCTCAAATAAATTAAACGAGATTCCGCTGATTAAAGAACAAGCTTCGCGAGGAGCGTGCACACTCTTTGAATTATTTCCGGCGACGCGAAATACATACGTACTGTGCCGCTTATTTCCGAAGTTATACACGCGATTATGAATTCACATGTTCCGGCTGGTTCGAATTTAAGAGGTTTCTGAATTATTAGCAGCTCATTTCGCGCACGTTCATTGCGTTTAAATAGTGAAATGTACTTGCTAAAGGAGCGACAGAAATTCCATAAAGCGTGCTGCTGCTCGTTGCTGCGGTTTAATTGCCTTACGCTATAAAATTGTAAATACACCGTGTCAATGAACAAAACTGTTCTTCACTTTGAAACGCTCTTTTTTAGCATACACTTCAATTCCATTTCGAATTGCGCATTCTCTTGTCATATCGTATAATATATGTGTTAAGTAACTTGTGAGTGATTTGAAAGTTTAAATTGTAAAGGTTCTGTAAGATTGTCGCGTGTGATAAAACTGCTCTAACAAAACTCTTGTATGAATGTTATTGTGTGAATTATTTATTGTATGAAACATTTTTCATGAGCATTTTTATTGAATCCAAAATTTCGGCTAATTGATCACTGAATCAATCGTTATATCCTTAGACGAATAATTGTCCTAGTAGATACTCACAAATGAGATATCTTTCGCGTCGTGAGTTTGCGTTATGGAAAAATTAAAATAAATATACGAGTTGCAGTAACACGTTCCTGTCGCGACTACCATGCACACAAGTCGCAGTAATTTCACCTGGAAACCTTCCACGACTGCCTGCCGGTGACAACTTACATAGAATCGCGCCCGCAGGAAATGCGGTGTACACACACACGATCCCGTCGTCAACAATTTACACTTGTCCGAGCTATTGACAAGGGAAATTTTACGTTCCGCGACGTTTTCGCCGAAAAAATTCGCTATTCCAACAACACGGGAAAAAAGAAACGTCTAGTTGCAAAGTCTAGTTTGTCGAGAAATATGTAACAAACGCAAAACTTGGCAATATCATTTACAAATTTCGAAATTAAAATAGAAAAGGAAGGGTTTCAGTTTAGATCTTCGATATTGGAATACATATACATTGCGTAGATTGCGACCGAAGGAATTTTTACACGAATACCAAGATCCAAATCCCACTTGATCAAAGTTCAAATAGTACAAAACCACTTCGAATAATCCTCGACGCTCCCGAAGGATATCCTATCCTGAAACTTCACCCAAAACTTGACACCGCTAACATCCCGCACGTACATAAGAAAACTAGTATGCAACACGCTCAAATAGATTGACAACCCTTTAATCAGCAACACTGGCGATTACAGTTTGTCTGTCTAAAACAAAAATGTAATGTATTTTGTCATCGTCAGCCTTAACACGCAATGCTAATATGTTTTTGGAATATCATCTCCTACGCGTTGGCATAGTTTAACAAGGGATGACGAATTAATTCGTCATTGAAAAAATGTTTCTACATCGATGGAATTTTGAAGATTTTCTAATTTATCTAATGACGAGATAAATTGTGTTAAGTTCTGGTTAAAAGGTTGATGATTAAAAGAAATATTTATGTAAAATTAGACGAAAGAAACTTGACCTACTTTCTGAATGATAATTAAATTTTTCTATGTTTTCTGCCATGTACGAACATTCATTATTTGAAGAATAATATATTTTCAATAAGAGGGATACTCTTCAAATTGTATTATTTCGTTCGATGTATTCGATCCAACGAACAGATAGATTTATAACAAGTGAATAAAAGTGAAAATTCAGGCAGATGAGAACGATAAATTAGAAAGATTCACGAAGATGGGATACACGCGCTCTCAAGACAAATGCAAGTTAGGGGCTTGGTTCTGTAGGTTTGGCGGAGAGTTATTCCATTTCGAGACGAGGCAAGTTTTGATCGTACAGCGAGCAATTATACGTAGGAACGTGCATTTGCTACGCATACGGCCACGCTAATTACATCGATTCCTTCCCCTTGGCAACTGCGAATCCAACGAGTAATTTATAACTTGGGAAGAGCTCGTAAAGGGAATCGTTACTAATGATATCGTAACACCGATACGCGGGCGTCATGTGTTTAACTCGCGTTCTACCGTTTGAAATATGAACGAACGACCTCCGTTGCAGATAAAACGGCTCGCGTAATGTAGGCGATGGAACTTTCATGATTAAAATTATTCGAAATACTTTTTAACACTAGAACTACCAACAACTAAAGTGTAAAGCTTGTAAATTGCATGAAATAAGGAAAAGTTTTTAATACGATAGAGAGAGCACAAGCTTTCAGTTGAATATTTAACGGGAAAATTATTCAACCTTCTAAAAATACATCGTTGCAAATCTAGAAAATTTCTATAATAAAAAAAAAAAAAAAAAAATTACGAATTGGTTATTTCGATCACTTTAAATCAAATTAAAAATATCTAAATTTTTATGATTCCCAATTTCCCAATGTCTAGTGATATCAATTAGTCAGATTAAAGTCAAATAAAATCCCTTGAAAATGCAAGTTTCTCACATTTGAGACTTGTTTCGCAAAAAAAAAAAAAAAATAAAAATAAAAATAAAAATAAAAAAGGGAGTAAAAAGCGTGTGTACATTCTATTCCGATAGAGATAACAGAGAAAAGAAAGTACTTACATTTTCTCGCTTTCATAAGAACACATTTTATTTACAAGTTTCTGTTTTAAACGCGCGATTAATGGAACGTCGAGGGTTTCCCGATGAAAGGTAGACACCGAAAAGGTTTTCACTGTTGCGGGACAAGTTTTACCGCAGGGTTCCGCGCGAAACCACGGGAACAGAATTACGAGATGGATAGGAAGACGCGAAAATCGATTAATGGGTGAACTGCCAATGCGGTTTCACGACAAGTAATCGATATGGCTCTTTTATTAAATCGGCGTGAAGGGCGAAGGAATTCCAGCAAACGTAAAATTTCAGACATTCAAATCGTGGCTGCATTGGTCTTCGTAAAATATTTCCGTCCCTTTGGAGAATATTAACGAGACTCGATTCAAATTTCATGTATTTTATATATCACATACCACGGGACAGAATGAATACCGTCTGTATTCAATTTTTAGGGAACATGTAATTTATTTTTAATATTGTTTCAAATTGGAAAGTTCAGAGAGAAATGGTACAAGGGACTTACAAATTCTATATACATCTATTTGCATATCTCACAATGCCATGCATATTGTTTGTATTTAATACTGGAAAAGAATATAAATTTACGAAAGTGCTATAAATGATCAAATTTTTTATTTGGAAAAATTATAAAGTCCGAGTTTAGCAGAAAATTTTGTATACTTCGAAATATTAAAATGGAATCAAATGATAACTTGTACCACTTTTTCACAAAATATTCTACCTCGTTTAATTCAATCAACCGTACTTTTCAATTAGAGAATGCGACTGCGTAGTAATGATTGAAGCAAGATATATCAGAATGAAAGCACGTGTTGAATGAATGCACGTGGCAGTTTTGGCGGGAAATGAGTAACATGTCCGACGATGAGTGTTCCTAACCTTAATTTCTACGTTCGTGCGTGAACGTTCAAAATGTTGAAAGAATTTCTATTAAAAAATCACCAAGAAGAACTTCAAGAAATTTTAGACAATATAGATTCTACTTGTTACTACTCGATCTACGTAAAGTAAGTTTTTTACACTTTCATTTATTCTTCGTATAATAAGAACGCTTTCCTTGCAGCTTCGTGTCACTATTTGAGAACGATGCAGATGTAGCGCAAAAAATTTTACATTATCCAAGATATTATTTACCACATTGTGACAAATCAGCAGTGGAGGCGCAAAAAGAAATAGCAAAACCGGAGCAAAGTGTTAAGACAAAAGTAATACTAATACGAAATCTGTTTTATTAAAATTTTCTGTTTTAGTAGTTTAAAAAATATATATTTGGATAGGTTCGTATTAGAATCACTGCTGTGCCAATTACACTGGATCAAGGACAAATTGGTCAATTAGTCTCAGCAAGTGGCATCATTGTTAGGATCTCTCAACCAACAATATTAAAAACTGTTCAGAGACTTATTTGTAGAGAGTGTAAACATGTTACTTTTGCTAATGTCAGTTGAATGTATTATGTACGACTTATAACTTTTATTAGCTAGTATTTTAAATACTATCTGCTTTTAGTATGAATGGGAGAGACAGACTTTTGCAGATGTCACAAATTGTGAAGAGTGTGATGCATCAAAATTGAAGCCTGTATCTGGCTTTGATTTAGAGGATTCCTCAGATTGCCAGGAAATAGGGTTGCAAGTACATTATCCTTTTAATTTTCATAATTATCTTGTACCACTTATATTAATGTCATTAATTATCAGTCTCCTTGATTAGGAAAAGAATAAGACAGATTCAAATGTAACTTTGACGGAGGAATTGAGAGTTACGTTACTAGATGATTTAGTGGATAAATGTAGACCAGGAGATCATGTTGAGATTAGGTAAATAAATTTATTACCGTCTGTACTTGTCACAAATAAAACTTATATCATTTAAATTGTTCCATACACTTGTAGCGGCGTTGTAGTAAGAATTTGGAGTTCCTTAGAGGTTGGTGAACGTTTAGAAGCAACGACGTTAGTGCTAGCAAATAGCATCGCAGTACGACGTAAAATATGTGAGACCTCGTCTTCGCAGGAGACGAGGGATGTTTTCAAGGATTATTGGGAAAAATGTAGCGATAATCCTTTGCTTGGTAGAGACAATATTCTTGCATCTATTTGCCCACAGGTATCCACTCATTTACAATATAAATTAACAAAAAATTATATGTATAGCGAATCATTTATGCGAAAATTATTATTTTAAGCTCTATGGCATGTATACTGCAAAATTGGCGTTAGCTGTCGTTCTAGCTGGTGGTGTGTCAAAGTGTAACGAAAGCGGTAATTATTCATCACCCTTTTTTTTTTTTTATCACTTTCTTAACACAAAATACAATCACGTTCAATAAAAAAAAGGGACACGTGTACGAGGAGAACCTCATCTTCTGTTAGTCGGTGATCCTGGAACTGGCAAATCCCAATTGCTTCGTACGGCCTCTCGTTTGGCTATAAGATCTGTTCTTACAACCGGTGTTGGATCGACTGCAGCTGGTCTCACAGCAACTGCAGTTAGAGTTAGTTGACGTACACCATATATCTTCTGTCTTCCATTAATTAATATATCCATATTAATTAATATATCCATATAATATTCTTTTTACATATGCACATATTATAGGATTCAGAAGGTTGGCATTTAGAAGCTGGAGCTCTAGTGTTAGCCGATGGAGGAGTCTGCTGCGTGGATGAGTTTACAACCATGAACTCGCAGGATAGAACATCTGTTCACGAGGCTATGGAACAGCAAACGATATCAATTGCCAAAGCTGGGTTAGTTAGCACGTTAAACTCCAGGTGTTCGGTGATCGCGGCGATTAATCCAACTGGTGGCCAATTTACCGAGGACGAGGAATGGCAAACGAATCTAGGAGATCCACTTTTATCTCGTTTCGATATAATCCTGCTTTTGAAAGACAATAGAAATCCAGAGTGGGACAAGCTGACGTCCGATCACATTCTGAAGGCTGCTTACGAAAAGAAAGAGAACATTGTTCAAACGTAAAATCTTTGCAAACGATTCTTGCTAAATTAAATTATTCTAAATTCTTAATTCAAACGATCGTCGATTTCACAGAGATTCGAAAAATCACATAGAACTTTTAAGAAGCGAAAACCTATGGAAAGAGGATATTTTGCGAGAATATTTGGCTTATGTGCATTACTTGCAGCCGAAACCAACGAAGGAAGCGGAAATGGTACTTCGAGCGACTTATCTTTATCATAGGTCTCATCCGGACAGAAGGGAAGAAAGAACAACGGTTCGGCTTTTGGACAGTCTTATTAGGTAACAAGAGACAAGACATTCAAAGCGTTTTCTTTAAACATTTAGCGTTAACAATTTTTCTCCAGGCTAGCCGAAGGACACGCTAGATTAATGTACAGATCAAGTATAGAAATGATAGACGCTATATTTGTGGCGAAATTAGTTGGAACAGGATCTACGTTCGAGACGAATCTTGGTTGTCCGTTTCCAACCGATCCGATGGCTACGTATCGATTTGAAGGTGCGTTTTACATTTGTTCTTTTTGTCTGTTTTTTCATAATGCATATTCTATTTATCAACGTGAAAGATAAGCTTATCTAATCGTGGATCGAGATCGATGAATCATAATTCTGAAATTCTAGGTAAAAAATTATTGAGCATTATCGGTTTAGAGAGTTTGGAATATTTATTGTAAGTATTATATGGAGAAATTCTTTGTGCTAATCATTGAAGTAAAAGAGATCTCTTCTGTCTTTTTTATGAGCAAACTAAATTTTTATTTGTCGTCTTTCTTTTTTCTCTTTCTCTCTCTCTCTCTCTCTCTCTCTTTGCTGCTTACATAAGTACAAATGTCTCAGCGCGTATTTATAAAATTTAAACATTTCCTTCTTATTTTTCGTCTTTTATTATCATACAAAACAAAATATTCCATTACTGATTGCTATACAATAAAGATGTGTGATAATCATTGCAATCAATTTAAATCATGTCGTCACATATGTAAAAAATATATTCGGAGGGGACGTGATATCTCTGTTTGATTAAGCTCTCAATAAATAACAAAGATCCATCAACTCTCCTATATTTCCAAACATTTTCTTTTTCTTCTTTTTTACTTGATGTAAAATCCATTGAGACATTTAAATTAAATCCAACAAAGTAATAACAGTGATATAACCAAATTTTCGTACTCTATAAATAATTTATCGACAATTAATAAATAATTAAACATATGTAAAAGTAAATTTGCTTTGCTTTCTCTTTTCAAAATACCTCTTACACACATATATATATATAATATTTATATGTATATAGTTTAAACTTTACAAAGTGATAGAATATTTTAAAGATCTAAATAACAAGTGCTTAATTAAAGAGAAAGGCCATATATTACACATTTCAAGGAATGTATAAGATGTTATCAAGGCAGACAAAAAGATGTTCAATTATTCCGTAACATTATACGATTAAATTAACGTTTCATAAAACAAATAAGAAATTAACTGCTATACTCGTGGATACACAACGCATTTTCCTGTTTAAATTAAATTATTTTGATTTTTAACAAAACCGAGCGCTTTTCGTTTTGTACGAAGCCATGTGTGATTACGACATTATGATTAAGGTGCCACTAAAATACAAAAGCTAGCAAATATATCGATTTAATATATAGAAGCAATAATATAAGAATTAGTGATATGATTATTATTAGCTCGTTTCTCTAGTAGATGATAAATTATTTTATGACTCATTTTTTAATCTTGTACGAACAAAAAGATGATGTACACGTCATATGTTAGATAATACACAGACGTAACCACACACACGATAGTTTGTGTGTTAATCTGATTTAAAATACTGTTACGTGAGAGAAAGAAGTACGTGAAAAATAAGTTCGTAATTATCCTATTCTCATAAATATATACGAATGAAATTTTTAACGCATCAAGAAAAAAAGATTATTTTACGCACAAATAGTATAATTTTTTGTTTTTCAATGCAAGAATAGAATTTTCTGTAGAACATTGCAAATCTCGCGTAATGCATATTAGATGCGTCGAAACTAAGACGATCTATAGAGACAATTTTACTGAACGGTAAAATGTCAAGAGTACCTGAAAAATTAGTCCTCGAGTGTTGAGAAATCGCTTTAATAGCGTGGTTGATTAGCAGCATTAGCCATTTGGGCGCGGACAGCAGTTGCAGCGACGTTACTTGCTGCACTTTGCACGTGTTCATTTCGCAAAAAAGTCGTGGCGAACTCTTGTTGCGCTTTTGAAACGCTCGCATCCGATGAGCGATATATTTTATGAATCTGGAAAGCATATTTCCTTTTTTTATATTTATAAGACCGCAGGCAAAAAATAGTGATAAGTTTTATTTCTCATTTTTTGTGATAGAACTGTTTGATATTCAATCAATTTTCTATTGTATTCTTAGCCGTGAACATTTAAGATATTAATGAAAATTAAACTAACTGATACATCGTGAAGTTATTCCTTCCTTAAGCTAGAAATAGAAAGTGGATCTCTATAAATTTGTAGACGAATTCTATTTTTCTCCTACGGTCTCTTCATTCGTAAAAATTCTTTTTCAAAGCTAAACAAATTTGACACTATACCTTGGTCAATAATAGCAGATCTCCACATGCAGCCAGAACGAAACAGAGAGCAATAAGGAGCAGTAGAAAACCAACGAATATTCCTTTAGCTGTTTTGTCGAACATCGTGATAGCAAGTATAATGCCACTGCAATTGTAAAATAATTATAATGTTAATATATTGTCACAAGCAAAGATTTGTATCTTCAGGAATTAAAGTATTACCAAGTTCCTGAGCCAGGAATGCCTATGGCCTGTATTCCCGTAACAATTAATTGAAAGAAAAAGACGAAGAAAAATACCATGAAGTTAAAAGAGCTATCGTTTCTAAAAAGCAAAAATTTATTTAATAGTAACTAATAGAATGCCGAGACGTTGGTGCACGATTGGATACATACTTAAAAGCTTTGTATGCTGGTCTAAACCAGCATAAAAACGAGAATGGAGTAAAAAGTATTAAATATAATATCCCAAGACCAAATGTGGAAAATCCTTCGCTACACAAAAGCAGTATGAATCCGCCGATAACGTTGAGAATTAAAACACAGCCGTGAACTGCAATTTGAAATTATCATTTTTCCTATTTAATTTATTCTTTTATTTATTAGAATTAATTGCAGCGCATTGAACTTACACATCCATAGGCGATACAATTGTCTGACTGTCTTCTGAAAGTCTGTATGAATTTCAACATCAATATCCTGGTAGAAGCAAGGTTGAAAACAGCATTTGTCTGGCAGAGGTGGCCAGTTATACCTTTGTGCTGTAAAGATCAATGTTCGTTGTTAAATAAAACAAATTCATTGAACATTTATTCCTTGTGTATAGAACTCACGATAATATGATGTACTCCTTATATCTTCCTCTGTCCTTGCTTTCCAATCTGGCTCTGATCTTTGCTAAAATTTAATTATTTTTCCAAAAAAAAAAAAAAAAAAAAAAAAAAAAAAAAAAATA
>CAJDYZ010009299.1:27703-38350 GCA_903986555.1 Heterotrigona itama
CAGTCTATTGTAAAATATAATAAAATGAATTTCAAGTATATTTACATCTGAAGTAGGAGACGTTGTACTTCCAAGTGCTGCATTCACTGTTTGCTGTGGAGTACGGGCATAGTTGGTTGCAGGAGGTTCTTGATTTGAAGGCTGAAGTGTAGCTGGTTGTTGTGTGGCTCCAATACCTCCATACATGGGAGGATTCGAAGCACCTCTAACTTGTGCAGTTCCTTGTGAACCTTGTTCCGCGAAAGGATTATAATCTTCTAAACCTCTGTTAGCTGGAGTAGAAGATACAGCCCTTCTTATTGAAGGATCCTGGTTAAAAAAAGTAATCGATTGTCAGTTACTTTTTTTATATCTTAATTAACCCTCACAAAGAAAGTCAGATGTGCTAACACCTAAAAAGTGTGTATTTATAGAAGATGTCTATATATAAAGTTAAGGAATTCTTTTTAATAATAGCAACAATCTTTTATTTATAAAGCAATAAATTAATAACTAAATAATACTACATAGTTAAATAAAATGTAGTTAAAAATATCATCATGAAATTTAGAAATATCAAATAATTAAAGGTATTGATTTTGAGATAAGTCTTAACCTGTAATGTTATAATAATTCAATTACGCCCGTTTATGGTAATTTGACAGTTTTACATGCAGTATTGTACAAGATGAATAAGTGAATCGGTTCTAGCCGCTATTGAAATACTCACTGAAAAAGGATCGTTGATATTCGGTGCTCCGAAAGGATTTTCGTCGAAGCCAGACATCTTAGCACTCACCGAATCGCACTCCAATGCACCGTCAAAGATTAATAAGACTTTAGTACACTTAAAATAATCTTATCTAAACCTGTCTAAATTTGATGATCCATTGCGTTGCGGTTACCTACGGTTTGTCGGTACTTTAGCCGTGTAGTATTTTAAAGATAAAGCAACTGCTGCCACGTCTCTCGCGACCATATTGTGAGCGGTTCACACGCCATTTTGTAGCATTATACCGGGTTCTCAAGTCAAGAGTTACAGAAGTATTTAGTATCATTTAATTTGGATCATTTTCTAAACGTGATACTTATAAAATTTATCTTTGGATTTTTATGTGATTTTTAGTTCTTTTAAATAAAAAATTAATACAAAAAAATAGAATATGTGTAACCTTCTGTTACATGCGGAACTAAGGCTATGAGGAGGACTTCCGTTTCATCACTATTTCTATTAGTCGCAATGAAAACGAAATGTATGGCATAGAATTAATATAATTTTAGTTAAATTTTTATAACTTACTATACTCTTTAACTAGAATGGAATATAAAATATATTTCAATTGTATATTAATCAATACTAGATTAATATTGCATTATTATTATTAATATTATTTAATATTGTAAATTTATACTTAATAAATTCTATGAAATAGTATAAAAAGTTATATGAGTATTTGTAATTTAATCTCTGAAAAAAATTAATAAAAATTAAATGAAATTTTAATAATTAAAATTCTCAAACAAAATTTGGGATTTTAGATTTAGAAATAAGTTTCTTGACAGAAGTTATCAGAAGATCAAATAAAATTCTTAAGTCTCGAAATTTAGGCAGAAATTTCAAACAAAATTTGGGATTCTAGAAGATTAAATAATTGCGAATTTCTTGGGAACAGATTAAAATTCCTGGAAAAAATTTCAAAATAGGAGAATATGATGAATAAGAATTAACTTAATGTATTAGACAAGTGAAATTTTTTTTGTATTTTAAAATTACTAAATAAATCGAACGTAAGAAGAGTATTGAGTAAATTTTTCTCGTTCAATTTTCCAAATCCATTTTTTTATCCCTGTGCACAGAAGGAATTCATTAAAATTGTGTATAAGTGACAGTCTGAAGTCTCCGTATTTTACGAATTCATATCAAGTATCTAATGATATTTCATTAAATAATTTATTTCAAAAATTTCTATATTTCTTCGCAATGTTCCAAAGGGAAATATTATTGGGTGTTGATTAAATCAATTTATTAAAGAATCGCCACGAAATTTTGTGAAGTCAGTCACCGAGCTTGGTCATCGTGGAGAATTATTTGAAAGCCCTTGGGGAGTTTAGTTCTGTCCGGGAAATTGTAGAACTCCATTATAGCAAACTTGGAGTGTTGTAAAATAGGGTATACAGAAGGATGGAATGAAACAAAGGCGGTTTCATAGTAATAGAACTGACGCAGGCGCAATCTGCATGATAGAATGATAGATAAAATACTGTGATAGTGGCGAGGTATTACCAGTCGCTATGCGCTTACCTCTGTACGTGAAGTGCTTTTTTGCATTGATTGTTACGCTGTGTCGTGCATTCTTGCGTAGAGAAAATCGCTGGAAAAAGATTCTACTTCAATTGTCAAACGTGTCTGACAGGGACAGAGAGGGGGGAATTTAGGGGAAAATTCAATTTCCTTACGGCGATGAGATGGATGGAAGGGGCGTGATTATTTTTAAACATGTACGCTGATCTCTCATTCATTTGAACGAATAAAAGAAAATAAAATTTAGGGGAGAGACAAATTATTTAATTTAATATAATAATTCTTTCTTATTTCTCACACTTGAAATAAATTAAATTTATAATTAATATAGGAAATATATAGCTGAGAATAATTTGAAGTTTGATATTTAATTTCAATCGTAAAGGTACGAAAGAGAAATTATAAATCAGCGGTCGAAAATTATTTGCAGAATGGATGTAAGCTCACTGGTACCAGCAGGTTTTCAAGCGGGCCAAGTGGATCTGTGCGAGGTCCAGGCTGGTTACAATAAATTCTCCGAGAATTTGAGAAAATTCACGCCGCAAGCTATACAGTGCGCGATCTTTTGCGGCGGTTCCAGATGCAAATATGAAAACTCGAAAGCATGGCCGCCAGTGCACATGGCGATACAGAACATTTTTTCGCATTGGTAAGATCCCGATAAAAGTTTACGAGGAGCAACAAATTTTAGTTTCCATGCACGCAGGCTTCTGCTTTCATCCATATGTAGAAACGAAATTTGCAGTTTAGTTCGTTTCTATTTTCATCTCGGAAAGAAATTGAATCGATTATTATCGCGACGGTGTGGACTTCCCACTGTGAACGAAATTAAACTCGTCACGTAATCTAAGATAGTCGTAAATTAACTAGGGTGGAGATCATATTGTAACGATGATAAATTTGATTTCCTTTTAAATCGATCTTTTCTTAAATTACGATTACGAAACCTCAATTGTCAGAATACTGGAACGATTAGTCATTGGAGCATTGATTAATGAAAAATTTGAGAATGGTTCTTTGTAAGAAAAAAATTGCGAAGTGAGAATGGAAAAAGAATCTTTTTTATCCAAATCTTTTTGTCTCTGTTTGATATTAAGTTAATTATTGGAAAATGAACAAGAAAAATAAGGGTCAAATAATTCTTTTAAAAGGGTAACAGACGACGTTCTTGCGATGGCACGGCCGAACACCGCACAAATAATAAAAAAGGACATAATCGCACAGTTTCAAGGGTGGAGCATAAAAACCATAATAAACCTGCAAACACCTGGCGAGCATGCAAGCTGTGGTGGTCCCTTGGAAGAAAGTGGTTTTACTTACGACCCGAATGTCTTCATGAAACATGGCAGTAAGTATTAAAACATACCTTCAACCGCAAACAGAAAAATAAAAAGGGAACGTTACATTATACGAGTCAGTCAAAAGTCATACTGATTTAAAAGAATTGAACATTAAAGTTCGATGAAAATTTATGGAAGTTAGACAATTATACAAAATACACCAGTGTTAATAAAATAAACAAAACAATATTAATAATTAATATCAATCCTTTCACACTTGCTGTTTCGTAAATATTTATCTTCTCTACATAAATTCGATTGTTAATAAATGATAAAAGGGAAACTTCACTCACACGTCAAAAAATATTCAATCCCGAAAGTATTATAAGAGTTGAACTATAAATGGACTGTGATAAAAACACCAAAACAATAGCTATTTAATCACGACGAAACTGAGTTGCATTTAAATGAAATCTAGCCAGGTAAATCAACTTCGATTTAGGGTGAGTCAGATCGAAGAAGTTTAACTGCAACATGCAATGCAGCAGAATCGTATAACCATGCAGACGAAACGAAACTTTACGACAATCGTAATAACAATTATATTTTCTATGACTTACAATTTTCCTCCTCTAAATATCAAAGCATTACAATATCACGACAGTCTCGACAATTTGTTACAGTTTACTATTACAATTTTGCATTGAAGGACTACGGGGATGCGACCATGAGCAAACTTCTGGATATGGTCAAGGTCGTGGCCTTTGCTGTGCAAGAGGGAAGAGTGGCAA
This sequence comes from Heterotrigona itama, assembly GCA_903986555.1. Lineage (NCBI taxonomy): Eukaryota > Metazoa > Arthropoda > Insecta > Hymenoptera > Apidae > Heterotrigona > Heterotrigona itama. The sequence continues at coordinate 32,056 of CAJDYZ010009299.1, forward strand.
TTCACTGTCATGCCGGTAAATCGATTCTTTTCGATAGATGCACCGACCCAATTTTTCTTTTTTTTTTTTTTTTTTTTTTTTCTGGCACAAAATACCTATCCAATAGCGCTTACTTTCGATCGTTCTTCGATCCCTTATCGCTAAATTGCAGTCGTCATTTTCTTCAATCCAATGGTAAAATCGACGCGAAAGCGTTATCCTGACGAGAAAACGAGCAAACACGTACCGTCATCGCTTAAATAAAACTTTTAATTCGCGGGGAATGGAGTTAACGATGTTTCAAACGTTCTTAATTCACTTTCACGCGGCCATCCTTTATCAACCAATGATTCTTAACTTTTGACACAGTGTATCGATCTAAGCCACGTGTGAAACGCGTTCAGCCAGAACGATAGCTGCTTTGGTGCATTGCGTGCTGCAACACACGGCGTTCACCCGACGGTGCATCTGAATTTTTGCATTCGTTACGATCTTCCTTGAACTTTCGACTGATTGTGAGGGAGCCGGCAAGAATTATATGTTTCACGGGCTAAATCGAGAAAACAACTAGTTTGAAAGAGAACTATTATTACTCTTGTTATAATATCGCGTACACACACATATATATAGAAAGAGAGAGAGAGAGAGAGAGAGAGAGAGAGAAAATTTCGTTTCATTTTTACTACTAGAGATATCAGATTGAAAAGATGGGTTCTAGATTGCTTATTTGTGTATTTACCAAAAACATGCTCATGCTTTTAGGAAAATTAATGTTGACTTTCACGGAAATGGAACATGGATTGCGTGTTTTATTCGTTCCCGCGCAAATCTATACTTTTACGAACGCAGCTAAAGAAATGGAAGCTAAATAGATATTTCTTTCGTTTGTTGAATACCATGAGAAATATTTTATTTCAGATATTTATTTTTGCATACCTGTACGTATTTTTGTATGTTTAAATTTTCCATTAATGCACGAACATCCGTGGCTAAATTATAATTATCTGCAGTGGTGAGCATAACAGGAGTATGCAGTCCTACAACTCGCGTAAAATACGCACTGCATTTATTTTATATTAGTATAATATCAGATAGAAGTGGATAATGTTCAAGAATGTATCAGCAAAAACAATTTCAATTAAATTGTTACTATTCATACCTATTTATATATGCTCGCCTGCTGTAAAGTCAAGTAAATTTAATACGAACTTTTGCATCTGAAATTGAACTTCGTTTCAACAAGGGGGAAGGTGGAACTTTGTCATAAAACTGGAACAAAAGAACGTTCTCGCAAATTCAGGGGAATTTTTAACGATGGAAAACAGACGATTGCGTCGAAAGTAAGGGAAAGAACACAGTAGGGTTAACTAAGTACACACACACACATTAGAGGCAGGCGGTTCTAGCGTTAACACGTAAAACAATATCCTGACGTGGCGTTGGATAAAGCCATAAAAGACTTAACATCCTTTGCCAGGTGGTTTTATGGCTAATTCTTTAATTGGATGGAAGCGTGTTTTCAAACCATTAAACGTTCACTCGCTTCAATCCTTTAACAAAATTTATGGGCACGAATAATAGATAAGCAATGATAAGAAATTGGGGCTCTAGTATTCACGTGTCGTAACTTCGTGTAAATATTCAACCCTGGAACTTTCTCGTAAAAAAATATGAAGTTACAGTTACGGGTGAAAGTATTCACACGATAGGAGTGTAGAAGAAACAAAAACTGGAATATTTATTAAATTATGAAATATTATATATTATCGAAATATTATATTTATAGGTCAGTTACAGTAGAGAGATATTCGATAAAAATCTGCTTCCATTTGAACATTAAATTGATGATTAAATGATATTAAAAGGAGAACAATTGTGAAATAAATATACGTCAGTAAAAATATCGTTTCCGCTTATTAGATATTAGACAGAAGAATGTCTTAAAAAAATTAAAATATTCTACGATAGAAGGAACTATCGTAAGAATTTGCTTTCGTGCAACGTAAGAAGAAGAAATATAATATATTAAAGCAAATCTGACCAGGCCATCGCCTTGCATGCGAGTATAAAACTATCCGCTATTCAAGGGTTCAATAACACAGAAAATATTTTTCTACATTCCAACTGTGCAAATACTTCTGTACGTACATAACAGTCATATCATCGAATAACTATTCCGTTCTCATTGAATTCCCTTTGTAGGAAGTTTCGGAATCTCGATGAAACTTGAGCTCGATCGTATCGATCGATTGCTTGTTCAATAACAAGGACCATGCATATTTAACGATCATGAAAATTACAATATTTTCTTCATATTTTCCATAGTCCCCGCATCTGACAAATCGATCTAAGGGCAACCTCTTGTAAAACTACATATAGACCTGATCATTACGTACACGAAGCTATCCCCCCAGTTTTCATGTATAACACAACATACCAGCCGTAATGATTGCAGAACCGCTTTCGTTACCGGGATGATTTATTTCCACGGTTTGTTCCGTGCACGAGACCGGTTTATCGCGAGGAATATGTCGAATTCTTTTGCCCGATGAATTCCCCGGTCGCGTCGTCAAGCGGCGATTTAATCGAATAGCCAAAATTCCACGCGTGCCGCGCGTATACTCTCTGCAACTTAATTACGAATCATGCAGACGCGCTTTGCCATATTCAACGATATCCGCGAAATGGAAACACAGATTATAGTTATACTATCAAGTGGTTACTGGTATGGAGATACGTCGTAACTCTTGTTAACCCCGGAAACAAGACCAACTACGATTACGAGTTCCGTTTCCGATTCACGGTTCGCGCACGAGCATGTAATTTATTTCCCGAATTAGGCACGATCGATAGGCACCACAGACCTATTCTTTAAGGATAAATATTTCAACTGTTCCTGAATGATAACGGGCTTGCGGTGTTGTGAAAATTTTATTAATTTCTGACTCGCTTTCGTTCGAGATATCCGTCGCCGCGGGAACAGTATTCGCAGTGTTGATTGAAATAGAAATTAGTTTGAATTAGTAAATTTTAGAATGTTCCCAATTCGATAGAACGTTCCGGTTTGTTTCATTAAAAATTAGGATCAACTCGTAGCGTTGTTAAAATTTAATCATTCGATTGAATTTTTTTCTTTGCTGAAGATTGGAATATTGGCTTGTAGTATGACACGAGCTTGTAGTAGACGTAATTTGAAATTATAAATTTTCAGATAGTTTCGTCCCCTTTTAATAAAATTGCGATATCGACTTATCGCGTGCCAATATCGACTTATCTCGCGACGTGTAATGAAATTATGGAATTTTATTAAAATTTGAATCAATGGAATTTCCTAAATTTTCAGATAGCTTAGCTTCTTATAAAATCGGGGATATGATCACCGTGTCGCGTGACCAGCAATTTGCAACCGTACCAAGACGTAAACGACGTTCGAGGCTAATAAATTTCCTTGAAATGAAAATCCATCGCACTATCACTGGGAAAGTAGATTTCAGAATTTTTTTCAATCTCTAAATCTTTTACACATATGCATATTTCTACGTTTCCATTGATACGAGCAATCGGCTCAAATGAAGATGGATTTGGGCCAGTGCGGCGCTTCTAAATATAAAACATGCAAATTTCCGAAGCATCGACCAAGCAATTAATCATACATGCTTTAGATAAGTTTAAAGGACACGTACATTTTTCAGGGCTGGGCAGAACCGGCGTTCTGATCGCGTGCTACCTTATTTACAGTCTTCGTGTGCGAGCAAACGATGCGATACGATTCGTACGTATGAAACGACCGTCCGCCATACAGACACGGGGGCAAATACTTTGCATCCAGGAGTTCGAGCACTTCGTGCTTCCACAGATGATAGTTTTCCCTTTGAGTAGCACAATAGGCGATCGCAAGCCTTGCAGTCTGCAGTCGCATCTGAAAAAGCAGCACAACGTACTGCACGGATACGAGCAACGTACATTCAAATATATTCCAAAGGTTCATTTTATCTCTCGCGGAGAATCAAAGACGTCGCTCATGCCAATATCACGAATATCCGATTTACTGTATTACGTAAGCTTACATTTGAATGTAAAATGACCGGATTATATAAGCAACCATAGGCGATATTCATTCTGTAGAAATTGTTTCAGTGTTTTTAGTTAGTCGTTTACTGTTCTAAAGACGTACAAAATCACTATTGTAAATAGACTGCGGACTTTTATGCGAGTTCATAATTTTGGGAGTGTAAAATAGTTTAATGCATTATTAATGAAAATTTATAATACAAACGCATAAAAATCCACAGTCTGATTATGAGACATTATTATTTTACTATAGTGAAACGTTCGTGATCTTGGCATAAGACGACGCATCGAACGAACAACTAAACGATCGCCTGTCAAATTTCAGATCGTATTCACAATTTGCGAGCGAATTCTGCAATTGTGCGACTGTCAAGAGGACAATTCTCCATGCGAGATCAAGTATATCGTTTCTAGTACATCTTTCACACAGAAATTCATATCTCACGTTTTGGAGAAGCTGAGAGACAACAAGGGAAATATCAGACACTCTTACTCGTGGGCCGAGTCGCTCGCCGATTCTTACGACTGTTCCAGTAAGCATCGAGAAGGGAATTAAACTGCAACTCCTTGACAGCTTGCGAATTTTCTGATCATCCTAATTGTCACTTCAGGTTCTATGAAAGCGTGTGCGAGTGGTAGTCAGGCGTCTTCGAGAGGAACGTCCGATGACATTGGAAGGTTGAGCGACGTATTTTGCACCTCTCCGGACACTCCATCTTGCGATTCAGCTTTCCCAGGTACTCCGCCTAAAATGAAATCGTTGAAATTAGTAAAGAAGATTAAAAGAAGGAAAGAAGGACGAGATAAATGTAGAGAAACATTGTTTTTCACAGTGTTAGATGACAATTACGTGGACGACGTCCTCGGTGATGGAATCCACGGCCAGGATCTTGTAGACAACGATTGTTACAAGGAGATTCAGTCTCACATGGACTTGAAAGTTGCTGCTCAAAACGCAGCACTCGAGACAGTGAGCACCGAAGAAGCAATTAGAGCTCTAATCAGGGACAACGTTACTTTGTCTGACAAAAGGAAAAAACGCCTACAGAACTATCAGGTTGAAGAATCATTTTCTATATCCACGAATTGGATATATAATTCAGTGTCGAGGAAATGAATCGTGCCTCGTGGATTTTCAGATGGACTTGAATCACAGGTCTACGGCCTGGCAGAGACTTTCCATGGAAACTGACTTGGATATTTTGTCAGGATTGTTATTCGAGTGGCTGGAGACGTTGAAACATTCTTTACTGGACGTGGACAGTCTCAGTTACATCGTCGTTTGGAGCTCTAAGCCTCAGAGATGCCTGGAAAAATTGCCTAGCTCTAATAGATATCTGCTGGAGTATCTTCTACGGTTTATTAGTCGCTTGAGACCGATGACACCGGAGTGCCAGAGCTTGATTACGAAGAGGTTTATGGCTGCGCTCACGCAGCAGACTATCTGGATGAAGAGCGCCTTTTATCCTTCCGGTAAATACTAAAGAGAGAGATATTTGTGCAAATTTATATTTCTGTAGAGCTGACTAGAGAAATGACAATTAGGTAGAAAAATTTAATTTACTTTGAATATTTCTGAATATATCTGAATGGCGTGGACGTATTGTAAATTTTAAATGTTCCACAAATGCATAAGAGTCCATAGTCTGGTGGTTCGATTTTACGATAAAAAATTTGAACCGATTAGGAATCCAATTCTTTTAACTCTCAGATAGCAAAAGCCCAGTTAATTCAAAATTATTGCGATATTTGAAATTTATTACTTTCTTTGCTACATTTACGTGTTAAAAATTTCCTACTTTGAATAAATTACACCAAAGAATAATCTGACCTCCGTCAGTTGAACGGTTTTGTTATAAAACAAAAATATCGTTACATTGTCATTCTTATGAATCAAACTTCAGATCAGCAATGCAATAAAAAGAATCTCATTTTGATCTACCTGTGAGCTAAGGTAGAAACTTCATCATAGGATAGAATTTCAAAGGAGAAACTTTCTAAAGATACTTCTAACTATCTAGCTTTCAGTTATAAACGAGAGAAAGGATATTATATTTCTTTTGTTTGGCCGCCATTTCGATTCCACGCTACTTGCAAACAACCGAGATCCTTGGCAGAAATTATTTATAGACTCGGACTGTTAATATAAAATGAGCTGGTGATTGTTTCATATTTCATAAAGGCATAACCATTTCTCGTGCACCAGTTGACATAAGTACCGCTCTCTCTCTCTCTCTCTCTCTCT
>CAJDYZ010009320.1:0-14163 GCA_903986555.1 Heterotrigona itama
GGGGGGAAAAAAAGACGGCAAAGGTCGATTGAAACCGCGTCACCGGTGAATTATTACTCGAGCCCTCCTTCCAACGAGAGATGGCCGAACAAGGTGTTGGAAAAACGTGATTTCCGATAAAACGAGTTGCATCTCGAGGAAATTGTAAGTTCCCCTCTCTAGTGGCACTTGATTTTTAACTATTAACGAGCATCACCTTTGTGAAAGCAGGTTCCATCCTGGGGCGCGATTTTGATTTCCGCGGCATCGGGTATCGAGGTTAAGTGTGTTTTTCCCGTTTATTGATAAAAACATGCTGATGGAATCGACGAGCTTCGTGGACGCTGCCTCGATTATTATCGATGGCAGGTAAGAAATGTTGGAAATAGTTTCGCTTTCTTACGCGGAATAGTATCGAGACCGGGGTTCAGTGATAAAAGGCAAGTTTTGTGTTATCGAGAAGTTATTTTATTTACTATATCGTTTTGTGTGTGTGTGTGTGTGTGTGTGTGTAGCTTATTCACATACATTGTTATGTACATAGTTTGATAATATGTAGTTATAACAAATGAGAGATTAATTGAATGAATAATAAAGCTCCAAAATTTATGAAATTGTAACATTTATTTGCTTGTTCAAATCAGATATTAGTATCTGACAAACTGACTTTGGTCAGTACGTAGTCTGGTTATTTTTATCTCACTTTTGTGAGAGATATTCAAATTTTAACACACTCTGTCTACATTATAAAAAAAAAAAGTCTCTGCTGATGGACAATCTGTTGATCAATATTCAAACACGTAGCAATATTTTATAATAGACTATGTATATTATATATATATATTTTTTCATTTATTTATTTACATTACCATTAATAGATTATAATATACATTATATATTATATATTATATATTCATTAATTCATTATAATATATATTACTTTCCATTTATTTACATTATCATAGATTTCAATAAAATAGAACAAAATTAGTTAGATCTTCAAGAAAACTTTGAACACTTGTAGCACTTTTCAAATATTAAATATTTAAAAAATATTTAGAAATATTTGGAAATACTATTTAAAAATTCATTTTTATCACTATTAACACTTTAAACACTTCTATCACTTTTAACATTTTTTTAAAATATTAGATAATGTTGAAACAATTGGAATATCCAGAAATGTTGTTTAAAAATTCACTTTTAAAATTTTATCGACGCGTACGCGACGAAAGTTTACACTGACCTCTTGTTTTTGTATTGATCGAGATTAAATTCTACCCCTTCGGTCGTTAATAATGCGGAACAGATTAAAATTTCGTAGAAATGTATTAGTGGCTCGATTGCTACAAATGATTGATTAAAAATTTTGAATTAGAAATGTATTAGTGATAGTATTGATTATAAAATTTCTGGGAAATGTATTAGTGAATTAATCGCTACAGATAATTGAATTAATTGAAAATTTTATATAATACTTAGGAATGTTATAGAAAAGATAATTGTTGCAAATATTATTGAAAAATTTATTTTTAAAATTTGATGGATGCGTACGCGACGAAAGTTCGATTTGTACTGAGCTCTTGTCTCTGTATCGATCTAAATTAACCTGATCTTTCGATCATTAATCGATCGATGCAAAACTGTCGATTAAAATTTCCTAGAAATGTATTAGTGGCTCGTTTGCTACAAATGATTGATTAAAGATTTGAAATAATACTTGGAAATGTTATAGAACAGATTTAATCGTTTAATTGTTATAAATAAATTGGAAGTATTAGATAATGTTTAAGCAATTGGAATATTAAGAAATATTATTAAAATATATTTATTAAATTTAATAATAAATTTATTAAAATAATTATTAAAATATTATAAAGAATATTAAGAAATACTATTTAAATTTATTATTTATATTTATTATTCACTTCTAACATTTGGTCGACGTGCACGCGACGAATGTTTAATTAATTAAAGAGTTTGTCTCGATATCGATCAAAGTCAACCCAATCTTTCGGTCGTCAATGATATGGAAATTAATTCTCGAGAATCTTTAATACTTCGAAATAATTAACAACTTGATCATTTTTTGTTATTTTACAGCGCAAACTAATTTAAGGCAAGTGTTGTAATTTCTATATTTTAGTTATTTCGTTTCTGGTAAAAGAGTCATGAGAAGAACTATTAATTTTGAAACGACGTCCAAATGTATCCATAGGGAAATATTGCTTTCAATGTTTCTCCAAATACGATATACACAATAGAATCGTACTCGTCGACCGGATTTTTGTACAAATTCATACTTTTAGAGATATAATTTAAAAAACAGAATTTTGATAGATCTATATGTTGCAGGAAACATTATATTTTGAATGTTTTACATGTTTTTTCACGTTATGTGCATTCTGTGTATAATTTCCGGCGCTATAATTTTCTAAATCCAACGCACGAAAATCCAAATTTAAATTAATATTCAAATAAATAATTATATGTATCATTTGTTTAAAGATATGAATTCACTATTGTTAGTAAGGATGAATCAGGCATCTACCACGCAAAAATTAAAATCCATTTGTATTATAAATCAGTATTTCAATTTTCAAATTTAATCTCTGTCCAGAGAAATTCAACTTACAATAAAAATTATTTGAAGTAATCGGCACTACATAATTCCCCCTTGTAACATATCTTTCGTCCTTGAACTTATCTTTAGCAAACCTTGATTCCTATAGATTGGAGATATTGAATTCATGTTAAAGATATTCACCACCGATGAAAAAAATACTCGTTCGATCTATACTTGAGAGTCTTCAGTTTATCCTTAGATGACGTCGAAGGCAACGGAAGATCGGAAGAGTTTTAGTATCGATGATCGCTGACTCAGGATCGCAGAAATCGGTGATAAGATAATTCTGAGGTCAGGATCGCATTGAAAATTCTACCCTCGTGGCGGAGGAAAAGGTTTTCCGATCGTACGAAAGAGAGGCCTAGGCTTTTGAATTAGATCCCGGGGCGAATCATTTTCTTTTTTTTTTTTTTTTTTTTTTTTTTTCTTTTAAAATTACGATCAAAACTATGAGGGACATTTATGAAGGAAGGCCGCTGTTGCTTTATTTGCAGAAAACTTTCCAACGAGCTTTCTTACACGAGAAGACTCTGAGATTCTTCCTTGACACGCAAAGTTCCTCACATTTTTATCATAGAAAAACAAGGTAGAATGAGATTGGAATGAGATTGTAAAGAATTCATATCGTAACCTCGTATTCATATGTAAGTATTGTACATGTGTGATATTAAATATTTTCTTTATTTATACCCTCTATTTTAATCAGTTCTGTTGTTTATATTATTATATTATAATATGACAATATATTTCTTTGAAAAATTATGTATTATCGAAATAAATATTTTGTGAAATATTTCTCAACAACTGTGTATTTGCCTAACACATAGTTCTCTATTTTCCAATATTAGCGATCTTAATTGCAACCTTTGAAAAATAGATCCACGTAGAAGTAGCTACATTCTCGTCTAGCTATATTCGACCACTTCTACTTAACAAGTATCATGCATGAAATATCTGGCAGACAGGAAAAACCATATCGATTTAAAATGTAATTTCATTCAACTTCGTCTTCCTCTCCGATATATTATTCGCAATATAACGTTCAATAGATTTATCGCCCCTTCCATTTCCTCGCGATAAATATTTCAAAAGCAAATTTTCCGGATAGTAACAGCTGGATTTGTCTGCATATCCAGAAAGTGCAGTCTCTTCTGCAGAGTACCGATCACTCGTACAGTGTATAAATAATTCGACAAATGAACGAGATTTTCGACACGTTCTCGCGACAAGTGACGAGACAATTAAAGAACAAATAAATCAACGGAAGTGTTTTCTTTTTTTTTCTTTTTATTCTCTTTTCTCTCTTTTTTATCTTGAGAGGTGTTTCAATAGCTTTTCTAAAATTAACCTTTTCTAAAAGGTTAATTCACACGTACATTAGGCAGAAAGTATGAAACTATGCTCTCTCCCCCTCCGCCGTTTCCGGCCGAACGAACGCTTTGTATCGAAAAGTTTCTCCCAATGCAAGGAAATTTAATTTTCTCCTCAACTGCGAATTCGATAACCGGGCATCACGTTAGTGGAGCACGGCTCCCTGTTTGCGCCCTGTTTCGAAACTCGACGAACGCAAAATTTCATCGCTTTGAGCGAATTTCCATCCCCTCTTATGGCGGCTATCTCCGTTTCACTTTGCCTTTCGCTTTTTATTAATGAGCGAATAAAAGAAACACGCGTTTACATCTGTCGCTTTAATTGAATGAATTTCACTCGAATTATCATAAATAACGACATTTCTGTTCTTTGATATCTGTCACCGTGCCATTTTTCTCGAACGTTATTATTTATCGTTGGGCCGCGGATTTTTATGCATTTGCGAGAAACACAAGGGGAACGTGCAGCGTACGCAAAAGTACATGAGATATCGAGGACAGAACGTGATAATTAGATTACGCGGATTTTTGTGGAAATTTTTGTAGATAAAATTTAGGAGAAGAGAAAATTACTTTGCATATCACGTGCACTCTGTGCATATCTGCGTCTTCGAATTTCTTCGAACTTGTCATAATGCATAGAAGTCCGCTGACTGATTACAATATCTAGCAACAAAAACAAATTTCCACCAAAGCTCCAGTTCTTTAATTATATTCAAAAAAGAAAAAAAAAGAAAAAGAAAATTTGAAATTGCACAGAGATCCGCAATCTAGTTATAAAAGTTAATAAAGTATTCGCACACTTTTAAGCGATAGACTACCTCGCCTCTGAGCGCCTCTTATTTTATAAGCGTTGATTCACCCCTTTCCTTCGTGTCCGAACATCGTTAATCTCGAGTAGTCGAATGAATTTCGCTAATTTGAAACTTGTACAATTAGTCAAGGCGTTCTTTTAAAGCCAGCTGAGACAGGTTCGATAAAAGTTATTGGTTGTATTAATTAAAATCGATCAAGCAGCTCGTTAACCCACTTCCTCCGTTAGTCTAACGTGCTTCGTTCGAGATATTAATCTAAAGTTGAGAAATCTTCCTTCCATATCTTTTGGATTTTTATTCTAACTAACTAACAGAATGTATTCCCATTTCGTGAATGCCGCGGTTCCAATCGAGATTTAACTCGCGATTAATCGCCTCACGATCACTGACGAGATATCATGCGATGCAATCTCATTCGCACAATTCCACAAACGAGCTATTCCATGGCACGATATCCAGCGATACGAGATATAGTGAAAGTATTCGCGCCAGTCAATGAAAGATATTTTGAACTTTGTGAACAGAACTCGTACAACAATCCAGTTGACTTTATTTCAAAGATAGACTTAACTTCTTTTTTTTAAACGACTTTACATCGTTCAGTTGATGAGAATGTAACCATGATCTCAGTGTCTAGATACTTTATATGACATGCGTAATATACCTGCGAAATTGTTGAATACTTTCACGTGAAATATTGTACTGTATTTATTTATATAGCGCATATAATATACTTACAAAAAGTTCCTACAATTGTTTGAATATTTTTGTGAAGCATTGTATTAATATCTATTGCTAAAAGAATACGTAGAAAAAAAAAAAGTTGGGATTACAGTGAACAAGTGAGATTGGCTAAACCAAATGAATTTAATTCGTACTGGCATTTTTCAGATAGTAAAAAATTGCTTGTCCAACTAAAATTTTCCTCGAGGATTTGAACATGTTTTCCAACCCATGGAAAATCGTGAGTGACTTTTATCTCATGCAAACTGAAGAGCAGTGATTACATCGTGATTCTAGAATGAGCTATATCGCCACACTGCTTTGATTTTTAGCGAGTAGAGTTCCATATTTATGTACGATAGCACATCGTCTCGTGTGAAAAGTCCAGAAAAAAATATTCAATTTTTAGACTGACATCCTACGAATCTTAACCCTAAACGTAGAAGAACGAAAGAAAGTGATTATTCAAATTGGTGTAGTATAAAAATACGACAAATAGAATTTTTTAGACCGTTTGATATAGCGAAATTTCAATATCAATATGAAATTAATTTCAGTATGAATTCTTAGTTAGTAAATAATATTCTAAATACATTGGATTTTATTAGTTGAGCAGACTGCGGATTTTTTATACAAATTTATATTTTTGAAAATAATCTACTAGAGATTCATTTCGTCTATTAAATGTTACAATGAACATTATATTTTATATCAATTTTTTTTAAAGTTTTGCATAAAAATGCATAAAAATCCGCAGTCTGCTTACATGACCACTCTATCCAGCAATTCGTTGTAATTTTTCATCATCAATACAAGTCGACACTGTACAAAGTGTGAACGCTGAAATATTAAAATATGTTTGCATAATTGATGAATTTTTTAAACACTCGCTAAGAAATATAATTACAAAATAACGTAAAGAGCGTAACATTTAATGTTCCATTGATTTCTGAGGATACATGGCCTGAAGCTTCCGTGTACTATAGTGAGGTATGCTGGAATGGACGTAGTAATTGATTTCCGAACCTCGTTTGTTACATCTGTTCATTGTAGCATAACTGAACCGAAATTAGGAGTAATTCGTTCTAGAACCACAGTGAAAAGCCAGACTACTTCTACTACAATGATTGAAACGGAAGAAAAACGTAATGCAAACTAAAAAACGACAAATAATAAGAATAATACAATTTCCTTAATAGAAATCGTGAAATGATAAAAGTTTTATATAGAACCGTCCTTCTTGTCTTGTTATCGTTAAAAATTTAAATACATAAATTAAGGATTAATTATATAAATAAGTAGTATTCTCTAAATTTTAGATATTATACGGTCTTTAAATGTTTTCTTGTAATGTTTTAGCTACTAAATACGCGTTATTCGTACATGTATATATGTGGAAATTTTTCATACAGTAAAACTCCGTTTATTTGAACCAAATTTTTGTTAATGTTCGATTAAATCTTGCTGATTGAATCCATCCGAATCGAACCGAAACTTACAAAAAATTAAGATCCTATCAAATCAAATAAGTTGACGTTTCGTCCATGAATTACGAAATTACGTCATACATCTTGTACCAGACATAATTTTTCTATAAAATGAAACAACGGACGAAAATGATCAGGATGTGGACTTTTTATGCTCAAGCATTGAAAGCATTCAGTGGTACAAAAAAAAAAAAAAGTAACTCTACAAAGTTACTTATACTAAAAAAGCTAGGTAATTGAGCAGTTAAAAAAAAAAAGAAAAAATACAATTCCATTTGAATACATTTAATATTTAGCATGAATGAATTGATTTTCCTAATATTCGATAATTCCATTTGTCCTTTCTGTTATTTTTGGTTGGCTCCGTTGTAGTTATTTTCCACATGACATTACCAAAACGAGAGAAGAGAAGGTTCGCATCGTCAGTCACGGTGTTGTACACCGAAGTTTTAGTGGAAAAATCAGCAGAGCAAACATCAGGACCGATATTCCTTTGCGTTATAGTATTCTGATACTTCATGCATAAAAATTGCTCGTTATAGCATTCGTCCCTTGTAACATCGTTCGTTGCAACGCACTCGCGCTGCGCTGTATGCGTTTCGATTTCCCGATTAGCAAACGTGTCGTAAAATGGCGACGTTGCTAAAATAAAAAGTGATATTGTCCTGAGAAATAAACTAAAAAAAAAAAAAGGAAAAAACAATGAAAAAATTTTCTGTTTCTAATGTGATAAACGTGTCATCGTTTCAGGGACACGATCATGATCGGGGGGAAAGGGGGGAGCAAGAAAGGAAATAACAAAGGGCGCACAATTTCTATGTGATGTCGTAGCGAGCGAAGTGACGAAATTGCATTTCTGACGCGGGTATCGCGTCAACTCGAATATGCATACCGTTCTCGTCGACGGAATTGTTTCCCCGCAACGATACGATGACTCCGCCGATAGATAACCTCGAGGATACGGATCTTTACCCCGTCGTTATTTTTCTTCTCCAGTATATATAGGATATCTTATTTCCTTCGAGAATCAGCTTGGCCAACTTTCGAACGATTTAGAGTCTCGAGGCTACTCGATTTAAGGGGAATTTTTTTACAAATGAAAAATATTCCATCGGCAAGATGTTTCATGCGTAGGAAACGTAAACCTCTTTCTTCGATGATTTCGTTTTACATCAGCGACAAATTTAACGAACAATTGAACTGTATGCCTGATCTGTTCCAACTCAATTTCTCTTTAACCTTGCGGTTAAATTGACACGATGGTAAAAAATTAGTGTTTATAACGAAGAGGTATAGTTAAATTTGAAAATTTTATTAACAATAAATAGATCAAGTTTCTATAGTAAATTGCGTCTAAGCACGAATTCTATTCTCAAGTATATATATTCAATTTCACATCGTGATCTTATCTTCTATAATTTTGTTCGACTGTTTTTAATGATTGAAATTGAAGTTTTTACAATAGTTGTTACTTAATTCTCTGAATGTTTTCATGAAATGTCTGGGATAAGATTAAGCGAAATATTATGGAAAAAATGATCAATAAAAAGCTTTTAAAAAAAAACAACGTTTTGTCATTGTTAAATACTTGAATGATAAATAACCCTCTGCTTCGAGCTTTCTATCTCGACTCTTACAATCACCTGAAAAATATTTATCACTCATAGTTGCATCGCAATTCCTTCGATAAACTGGCGATTTAATCGAACTCGAGAGGCTATCCGTTCGATAACTTGAATAACGAGAAGCGACCCGCGATCTCGTAAATAGCGAGAGATGAAACACAAATAAGGAAATCGTGTACAATGCATCGCCACTTTGAATGTTCAAAGTGTGACGAGGCTTTTTTCACAGAGGGTACAAGAGATGATTCGCATAATGCCAAGCAACATGAACGTTACGTTCTGTCGCAACTCGAATACTTCTTTGTTTTGTCGATCGGCGAAGGTTTTTAGCGAAGGTTTCTGTCTAAACCATTCGTCTGGAGGCTGCAATTAATCCTGCAGAAAAATGTCCACGGCCCCTGTTATTAATTCGAGGGCGTCGCGATGTCGACGGCTCTACTGCCAAGGAATTTCATTAGATACAAGATTATGCAAACAAGTGTACCGCTTTGCCTTCGCGCGTCACCTGCAAGTTCGAATTAGGAAGTATCGTAATAACGGAGTGGAACGTTAGGCATAGAACTCGCCAAGTTTCTGCACTTTGAATAAAAGATAAGGGACTCGAAAGTTATCTCCCTCACCAGCGAGTAATTAGTAGGACTAGACAAATGTCTCGTAGAAAACGTTCCATTATCTTTTAGAATTTTTTTTAAAGAAATTTCATTTTTTCTTTGACTTCAAGTGAAAGAAAAATAATAATAATTGAATGGACTTGCTTGTTTTATTTCTAATTTCAATTCTAACCGTGTATGATATGTTCATGTATATATTGAAAATCAGTAGTTTTAGTAGTTGAAAGAGGCGTGTCCACCTTGAAAGTTTCTGCACCTTGAATAAAAGATAAAAGACATTTTCTTCGCCGGCAAGTAATTAGTGGAACGTTTATCCAAAAGTTTCGCAGGCGATTTTCTAAAAATTTCCCACTATCTTTTCAGAATCATTTTATCGAAAGTGAACTTTTTTTTTTTAAGAAAATTACCTTTTTTAAGAAAATTTCTTGAACATTTTCTTCCAGCTTGCACCTTTTTTTTTTATCGAAACTAACTTTCCTAGAAAATCTTCCAAGAAGTTTTCTAAACGTTTTCCTTTGTCTTCCAAAATCTCTTTTTTTTTTTAAATCGAAATTAAGCTTTTTTGACTTTGTTTTTTAAAAACAATTGTGCAAGTTTATTCATTTATTTTTATTATGTTGTTTTAATTTATTTTATTTCATTTTAATTACGTCACTTTTAAGCTTTACTGATATAAATTGATCGTTTAAATTGAAACTTTGAATTATTTTTCAGCTTTTACTTACACTGATCTAATATAAGAATTTACGTAAGAAATTATTTTCTGCTTTAAATTCTATTATACATAAGAAAAATGAACAAAATTCTTTCTAATCCCTTTAATACCAAATCATTATTTGTTCATCTGTTTGGAATAAAATAACTTTTTATTTCTTTTATCTCTCTCTTTTCTCGATGTTTTAATTATCATTTAAAATTAAATTTTTTTCTCGAGCCTCGCATCAATTTAGTCTGGCATTTTCAATTCAAGATCATTTTTTTCCATCGGCATCAGAAGAGTTAATATCCGTTATAGAGTCTCGTGAATTCATTATTTTCGAGTTAGAATTCTCGTCTTAATAAAGAAACGCGCGAGATATCTCGTTCGTCGTGACGTATGAACGATATTATATCACGAGATATCTCGTCCAGTGCAGTGGTTGCAAAACGGTTAATCAACTACCCGCAAAACACGAACCTTTATGACTAGAGCTTTTGCGGCAAAAAAGAAAGAAAAATGAACTTCCTACAGGAATAAAGCTTTTGACTTTAATTTTCTGCGACCATTATTAAAAAAAATTTAACCTCACAGGCATAAAGAACTTGCGGCAATATTTAAGTTTAGATAGTATTTGTTTAGAGTCCACATCAAAGAGGAGTTCTCCCCTTGATCGTGAACTCTCAAGGGGGAATACCTGTGACTTACAAGGGAAAACGTCGCATGTTCCTTCAGAAAAACAAATTTGAATTTGTCCACTAGTTGAATTCCAATAATACAGGGATTGTATCTGTCGCGGGAAAAATGCGCGAGAAGCAAATTTTTACAAATAGAAATTTGAAAATAATGCAATACAATCGATTTATTTAGCATTAGACGAATACTGAACAACGCAAGTCCACAAAACTTGGAGAATAACAACGATCATTTGTATTTTTCCTTTGTGAATCCATTTTATTTCCTACTTTTATTAATTTACTTGTGTATATAAATAATGTATTATTAATGGTATTAAACAATTTAATGATATTCGAAACGAGCAACACGGATGAAAAGTTGAATTATTAATCATTGTTAATCATAGAGATCCTTCTGTCATGGTTGTTTTGAAAATATATTAGAAATTAAATATGATATGTGAAGTGATTTTAAGAGAAGATGCATACGACGAATTGTAAACGTTGTTCATAGAAGCACGTATATATATATATATAGATTAAAAGATACAATTGCTTTTCAGTATCATTAATGAAACATTTGTTTTATTTTTCTTTATGTTCTCTAACAGGGTACAAGCTAAAATATGCGAAACTGATTCAAATTTACGAAAGATTTTATATTTAAAATTGAATGTAAAATACGGCAGATATTTCTATTTCGTCGAATACAAATCCGATAAAGCTGATTGTCTGTCACCGAGATCGACTCGATTTTGACGTGAAACGCGCAACTCTGTTTTAATTTTAACTCGCACGGGAAAATGGACAACATCAAAGAACTTCAATCTTAACGGCCGGTTTACGTTCCGCAGCATTTTCCGTGCTTTTGACTAAAAGTCTCGGGTATTCCTCGCGTTTCAGCAAGGTCGGACGAACATCTGCGGATCTTTAAAATGACGGTGATACATATTTAGTTTAAGGTGAACCGATAATTGCAACGCGCAACTTTCTGCAAACGCGGACGGAAAGTCGCGCGAAAATCTCGGAAATCCATCGAGCCGAAAAAAAAAAAAAAAAGAAAGAAAGACGTGCGTTATGTGTGCTCGTGTTAGACTAATTGAACATGAAAGGAATTGGATCCTTTAATATCCGGCAACTATCTCTCTCTCTCGACTTCTAGCCCCGTTCACAGCTCACGGAACGATTAAATTGAATTATAGGTGAAAATTCCCGAACGAAAAGGCGACACGCCTTTTCGGGCTTGGAGGAATTAAAATCACGAGATACGATCGGTGATGTGAATCGTGAGAAGGATGAAAGTATTTTGAAGGAATTTCGAATTCAATTGAACGTGTCCGCCCGAAGTTACAACGTTATTCGGAGCATTCGGCTAATGATGGGGTTGCATCGAAATAAGTAGTTTAGGGACGAATGGGCCAGACAGGCGGACAGATAGTCGTCGGAGAAAGCGAAGGCTGTCATTTCGCCGAATTCCAGTGAGATGTAATTGAACGCTTTCCAATATGTTCAATCTCCTAATACGCTGGGATTGGCGAGTTTTGGGAAGACTGTGCCGAATGGTCGACAGCGGAATTAAATTAATTAAATTAAACACGCGTTGGAGTAAGAGAGACACGTTTCAATGTGATTGAGAATAATATGCGTCATTTTTCTATCACGTAGCCGATTGCCCTGTCATCCACAGTGAAAAAGTATATATAATAATAAACAATGAAAATGTATACTACATCTATCAACAATGAAAAATCGTCGATACTCTAAATTGTTGCAACCTCGTACAAAATCGATTTAATTTTAACATCATAGCATTTCATTTATTTTGACAGTTTTTTTTTTTTTTTCGAAGTTCATTGTTTTTACACAATGCAGGAATACTTCCGTTCTTGAAAATATAGAAAAACATTTTTTTCACTATTGAAGTTCTTTTCTTAATTTGCAACGAATCCTCATTATAATCGCAACGATAAGAATTTATCGAAATTACTGATAGGCCATTCTTGTTGAATGTTGCAGGATATTGGCCATTCGGAGTGCTCTGGTGCAACGTCTACGTGACGTGCGACGTGCTAGCATGTTCCGCGAGCATAATGCACATGTGCTTTATCTCGCTGGGCCGGTATCTGGGCATTCGGAACCCGTTGAGAACACGGCACACATCTACAAAACGGATGGTCGGCTTCAAGATCGCGGCCGTGTGGCTGCTCGCCATGTTGGTCTCCAGTTCCATCACAGTGTTAGGTAAAATAAATTTTTTTAGCTGACTGGAGATTGGCTGAAGATTAGCGGAACTTTATGTTTTTAATTCTATGTGAAATTACGAAGCGCCGCTGCGATCATTTTTTCGCTTGTAATAAATATCGCAGTATTATACATAGCAGACCACGACAACATATTACAGTAGAGACATATTTGTTTCGTACTCCTGCTTGCAAGTTTTGAAAGAAGTTCAAAACAGTGTGGCAGTGAGAATGTTACTAGATATTATACAATTTATTAAGTTAGAAAAATTGAGAAGATACTTTATAAAACAGAGAATCCGTGAAGTCTGTGTTTACAATTGAACTTCTTATTCAAGAAAAAGAAATTGATCTTTCAACTGGGGAAATTCTTCCCTATTTATGTTGAAATAGCTAAAGTTTTTACAATAGGTAATTATTTCCTCGTATGATAACTAGGTATGTAATCATCTCATGATGACAGAATGTATCGTCACGCTCAGAGTGTAGGTCATTATGATGGAATACGTCATCACGTCTATAATTTACGGCTTATTACCTGATGGTTGAATCGCGTATTCATGATCACTGGACTGCGAATTTTTATGCATTTTTAAATTTTACGCATAAATTATAGATGGAACTTAATTACAAAAAAATCTACATGTAATTATGATTGATACCCCGCTTTGGATATTTTATATATATTTTCGCACAGTATGTGCATTGCGTGTATTTTTACTTTCTATAATTCTCTATAAAAATCCACAGTATAATCGATAATCGTTGCTGTTCAATACAGGTGTAAAAGAAGTAACTTTTGTCTCGAACATCTTATGTAGTTTCATAACATAAATTCGAAAAGTAAGAGAATCTTCAGGGATCAGTTTCATCCTGTTAGAGTGAATTTCTGTAGTAAAAGAAATCGCATAATATATATGCTCTACGTTTACCTAAAAGTTTCATAATTTCCTGAATTCTCTTGGAGGTTGGAAATCGTCACTTGCGAGGAAACTATTCGATTATCTCTCTTACGTGATCCGATGGTGTAGAATCGAGTAGTTTAGTGCGAATGTTCGTTCGAAACAATAATCGAAGTTCCCCTTTCGGGGAGAGATCATTGCGCAAGAGGTAAATCGGATGAATCGCTTTCGAGAAATCGATTTCCTTTAAGCGTTTCCACCGAGTAAACGAGAAAGTTGCACGCCGACTCTTCTTCTTGCCGAATGTTGCTCGATATTCGAAACTATTCCAAATACGGTGCAACCGGGCTACAAATGACTCGATAAAAAATTATCAAAAAATTATTTAGGAAGTCATGAAAAAAAAAAAAA
>CAJDYZ010009320.1:14250-26700 GCA_903986555.1 Heterotrigona itama
TTAATTTCGCAATTTATAGTGTATTAATTTGCATCCTATTTGCATTTACTGTTTGTCCAAATTGCAACTTTATATCTCAGTGTTAAACACAAAATTATTATGTACAGGATACTCTTGAGATCGTGACACCATCGGCCAGGAATTTGATTTTACACGAAAAACTAAATTGAAAGAATAACAATTCGTTTTCATTGACAGCTTGCTGATGTTCCTGGGGAAATCGAATTCGAAAATTCATCGAGTATACTTTGATCTAATTAAGTCGACAAGAAATTCTGAATACGAAAATAAATAAAAGAAACGTAAAATGAAATTCTTTTCATAGGACGCTTCGTTTCCCAAAAAAATTTCATCTCAGAATCTACCAAGCTATATGATATTATGAAGCAAATTCTTCACTGATGTACTAAACACATTCAAGTTCTATTTTCTTGAAGACGAGGCTTTATTCTACATTTCTCAGTTACTCTCGTACGTAGAATATTGTATACTAATTGTCATTAATAGTCAATTCTTAACTAAATACATTTTAACTCTGTTTTTGAAATCAAGATCCCAAAAGTTCATTTTACCACATTGTTCATTTTATTTCGCAACTTTCTCATGTCGACTGGTCACTCCTGTTCATTTTATAAAATTCTATATCATACATTTGAAAAAAAATGAAAATTCAAACTCGATTTTCTCGAAAACGAAATCTTAAATGAAAAAAATCTTATTCTTTCTTTTTGGTTTATTTTCATGTGCAGAATCTTCCTTTGACTTAGTTGACATTACATGATCATATCCTTTATACATTTGTAACACAGTTTGCTTGGAAATGAAGGGGAAACGTATTTAAAAACATATTTTTGAGTAAAAATAATCTAAAAACAGACAGGATTGGCATTTACAGCGTTTGAAAATTTAAATGAATAACAAATTGAATTTTCTTTGTAACAGTGAAATTGCACAAAGTTCCCTACAAATACAATTTTCATGAATTTGGAATAGATTGATACAAAAAAAAAAAAGTAAAAAATAAAAAATTTTGCGATACATTTGAATTATTGTATCCTCAATCATATTTAGTAATAAAAATAAATCGACGTTTGTGGATAGTTCAAATTTACATAACTTTTTCCTTTCTTTTGAAGAATTTCACAAAAATACAAAATTTGATATTTTCCATAATTCCAAGTATTCTTTAAACACGCCGTGGTTTCGAATTCGCGGTTCAAGTGAAAGCAAAATGATTTTATGGTTCGAAAATAAAACGAAAACCAAGAAGAACGGAATTGCGTTGAAGACTTCAGTTTCGAAAAAAAATCGAGTTTGAAAACTTGTTAAGCGTACGTGAATTTGCCTAATCCCCGACTAGATAGGAGTCGAAAATCAATAGGAGGTTACTCTATGTGCGGGAATAAGTCGGAAATGTAAAGTTTTTTTCGTTTAAAACTCCGTTTTCGGAGAAAATGGAGATCAAGCGTATTCAATCGAAAATTAACTCGGCACGTTTGTTAAACTAGAATTTTCAAATTCAATCTTCTCAAAGACAAGGCGAAATATTTTACTCGGCATTTTCTCATGCGAAAATCAATTTTTGCATGTTCGGTGAAGATTAATCAGATACACGTGTACTCTGCAAATATCAAATTTCTTTTTAAGTTTCAGAAAGCTCGCGCTTACAGTGCAGAGCAGATTTTTAATAAAGAAAGGAAACTATTATTCGTTCTGGTGAACGGACAAAGGAGTATAAATCAGAAAAAGGGAGGAAAGCATAATATTTGCATTTAAAGTGTAATGCAAGACTATGTGCTAGAGATTGGATATGAAAGTTAATAATATATGTCTCGTCTCAGTGTACTTGCAAAAAATATGCAGCAGAGTGTTCTATGTCACAAACAGAGAGACAACAGTGTTTGATTAGTGGAATTTTCGAATAATGGAACAATCACTTTTCTGATATTAAATTGCACGTATCGTTCATGTCGATATTTAAAAATGTTATATCCTTTTAATTTTTTTTAGCATAAGTATGTACATTTTATATATGGTTCGAATTACCTTTTATGTCGGTGAAGATGCATCCTCGTTATTTTTATTTGCTATTTTAGTTTGTAGAAAAAGTGTTGCTACATCTCCGTTGATATGTCATAAAATTCATTGATATTATCTTTTTTTTCAGTAAAATCTTCAATATCACATTATAGTAAATTCTTCTTACAATTACGAAAAATATGTCATAGAACGACATCTATTTGCCTTTTGTTGTAATAAATATTCTGTTCAGATAATGGAATGTCCAGATATAATATTTGAATGTAGGAGACTGTACTATAGATCACCTTTTCTTTTTTTTCTATTTTTTAAATATAAATAGCTTGCATTACTTCGACCAAAATATGACTTTTACTCTTTCGGCCACCCACCAGAAAATTGAGTTGGTCGTTGAAATGTAGACTGCGACATACTTTTCGATCGTGTAAAGAGAGTATCGTGTAAAAATAAATCCATGTATTTACGTATTTCCTCTATAAAGTCGAAAATTGTTAATTAAACGCGTGCTAACGTCAACGTATATACCCTACGATAATAAACAGGTAAAAAATACATTTCTCGCGCGCGTGTGTGTTGCCCTAATTTAACTACATGTACACAGCGTTCAGATTTCACTCTATCAACCCTGTCTATCTCTCCTACAGAAAGTTATTGTTATCGAAAATTATGTGAACGATCGATCGAGGTTATCATTGGTTTTTCAGGTATAATAAATCCTTCGAACATTATGCCTCGGCCAGGAGCATGCGTGATCAACAACAGAGCGTTCTTCGTATTCGGTTCTTTGATCGCCTTCTACATCCCCATGATTGTCATGGTGGCCACGTACGTTCTGACAGTGCAACTGCTCAGGCAAAAGGCTCGTTTCGTTGCAGAACACCCTGAACGGGATCAATTTCGAAGGTTGGGAGGCAGATACTTTTCGACGAAGGCTTCCTCCACTACTTCGGTTACGGAGACCACCACCACCACGTCGTCGTCGTCGTCGTCTACGCGGTACACATGGAGGACTTCCGGCGGTGTCGGAAACGAAAGGTAAATAATCGAAGTATCGACTGAAATGATTAAAAGAACAGCGTTGTCGTGGATAGCTTGTACACTCAATTGAAACATTACAGGGATCGAGCGTTAATTGTTAATTTTTATAAACAAGTGAGTCATCTCTTTTCGGTTTCAAGTTAATTTTGTACTTCATTTTCAACGATACAGTTTTAACAGTTATTCAATCATCGACCTATTAACCGCGTATGACGAAACATTTCGTCATGCCAAGAAAATCTACTCTCGAGAGGAGAAATTTGAAATAGAAACTTCAATTTATTTCAAAATGTAATGAAGAGAAACAAATCATGAAATAAAAATTTCGATATTTTGTAATAGTTTACTCGAAAACAGAAAAGATTTTGTAACAAATATTAATAGTGATTATAACGAATAGCCAATGATTGATAGTCAAAAAATTTCAACAGTTTTTATTAACATCCACAATTTGATGTAAAATTATTGTTAGTTACCAGTCGTAATTATCGTTTGTCATGCATGTAGAAGTTTCGTTGGAACTCCTACATGCATGTTGATATATATATATGAATTTATTATTCATATAAATTTTTTTTTATTATTTATTTTACTATTATTTATTTATTTATTTTGCTATTATTTTTATTTTATTATTATTTTTTTTACTATTCATATATAAATTCATATATATGAATTTTATTCCATTATAACTTTGTCATTCTTTCATTTTGCGACGAACTTTTGTAACTTTCTCTTCCACTCTTTTCCCTATCTTCCTCATTGTTAGAGCAGTAGGACCATACACGTATAGCGTACACATATAGCGAGTCCTTTAATTTTCTATTCTCTTTCAGTTTCACTTGGTATCTTCGCGTACATTTTCCGGTTTTAATCTTCCTTTCAGAGCCCTGGCTAAAAGCTCGACTGTGTCCGAATCTTCGCACATCTCTTCATTTTTACTTTCATTAAATTTTTCATTACTTCTCCTCCACGTTCGTTTTTTCTTCCTTCCTTCCTATGCATATTTTTCCGCAGCAATTCTCATTAATCGCCCCTCTGCTTTCGTCTTACCATTTTTCCCCGCTAAACTTATTCGCGTATGTTGCGCGAACACGTGGGATATATTCACGGGAAATAAGATCTGGCTAAAAATTCATTAAGACAGCATCAAAACCTTTAATTTACATTACCGCTTCGTTTGCAAGCTCGAGATGTAAGGAATTTATATATTCTGCATTATAATAAAAATTGTATCAATCGTAGAAACATTTTAGAATAGAATGAAATAAACAATACATTTTGAAAATAGGCTTCAGCCTTCAAAATCCAGAGTCTAGGTTTATTGTTGCAAGATTTGTTTCTCTCTCTCTTTTTTACAAAATTATGACAGTTTAAATTTTTAGTATCCGACTATTAACGTTGGACAGTTTCTTGTTGCTTTCTATCTCAATTACATTCATCTACGTACGCAAATGTCATTAATGCGCGAACAATCGAATATTGTTGATCACTTCGCTGTTAAGTGAGCGACAGGCTCTTTAATCGTGCCAATTAAGTTAATGCGGTGTCTTCGTCGTTCGTGCCACCGAACGTAATTCAACAGTCCCAGAATTCAACAGACGCATTAATGGAATTAAAAATCTTTGTTGGTAGTCGTCTCTTATTTCACCCCGCGCTCAACTAGATTGGAAGGGTTGAGACAAAATTACCGGGATACAAAATTGCGGTTAGAAAAACTAACCCGCAGAGGAAGAAGCCGGCGAGGTTTTAGCCTGGAAAATAAAAGATAGTAACGCGATTAATTTCTTTCTTTTTTTTTTTTTTTTTTTTTTTTTTCTATTTTATTTAATCCCGCAGAGAAGTGGTTAGTATCGTGGTCCCCTGTTGGCAATTTGGCTCCCTCGTGGTTTCCGTGATTATATAACAAAAATAATTAAGAGTAAACGGTGCATTTTCAGACAGAGAGTTTTTTATTAGATGTTACACAAAGTTGTTGCTAGTAATAGTAAGATAAATATATAGATAAATATGTAGTCCATTGTTTAAGTAATGTTCGAATGTTTTATGTCCTATTATTTGAACAAATTATTTGCATTTAGTAACAAATGCTTCTTCTTGCACTTGATTGCAAAAGAATTTATTAAGATACAAAACACAAGATTTTGACCAAAAGGATAATAGACGTTTCGTTTGTGAGTGCAAACTTATCTTAAACATAATGTTTTCGCGCACTGAAACAGCAGACGAAGATGACGAGGATGTGCCTCACAAAAAGAATGTAACTCTACAGAAGTAAATGCGCTATACATGCGTGTTTAGTAATTCAAAGTAAATTGCTCGACTTTTGACCTGTGATATTATTTCCAAAAAATTATTTCCACGACTTTCGTTAAGGGGGCCACGTTACCCTCGCAGCTTCTCGACTGACAAGACAAATTTCAAAAAGAAATTAAAAACTGGCCCCAGTTGGGAGAACAACAGACTATGTTTAACTATTTAACCGTTCCGACGAAATTCTCCATGCACGGTTTATTAACGCAACGTGTATCGTTCGCCGTGTTTCATTCGCCGTCCGCAAGGACGTCCACGCTCGTTGCAATTCACTGGGACCGGTAACTTGTTCTCACGAAACGCCGGTAGTTTTGCAGTTTAACTGAATTAAACGGAGGGGGGGGGCTCTCACTCTCTGTTCCGTTGCAAATATAACAGGTGCAAGAGCGCGAGGCAGAGCAAGCATCAACCGCAGCTGAATTTCGCCGTGAACGGCGCGAGCAACCCGACCGGAAGTACGACCGGGACGAAACTGGCGACAAAAGTGGATCAGGCCACACAAACGCCGGAGAACATAGCCCGCGAGACAAGGAACTTCACTCTGAGGGCCCTCAAGCTGCAGCTGAACGTCGCCCCCAACACCTTAAATCTCAGGTAGAGATTTCATTTCTCCGTCCTCTCGATCGTTGTGAAATATTCGGGGCACGACGACGAACGAACTCGGGCGGGAAAAAAAAGGGAAACGCTCGCGTTCATCACTTTGCCGGCTCGTTCGAGAGCAATTTCCCAAATTGAGCAATCTCGCGGAATTAACAAAGTTGGACCACGGAAAGTTCAATCTTGATTGGAGCTTGTTCGTTTTTCTCTTCGCCTTGTGACCGATGCCACGTGTCCTTTTAATTTCATAGAAAATTAGAAAATTATCGATACTTTGAATTCTTGTAACTTTGTCAAAAGCAGTCGTGTAATAAATTTTAAGAGACCTTCAGTC
This sequence comes from Heterotrigona itama, assembly GCA_903986555.1. NCBI lineage: Eukaryota > Metazoa > Arthropoda > Insecta > Hymenoptera > Apidae > Heterotrigona > Heterotrigona itama. The sequence goes on from CAJDYZ010009320.1 coordinate 20,573, forward strand.
TTCAAGATTGAAGTGGCTTTAATTACAGGAAGACAATTTCTTAATGCAATTTTTCGTATGCTTGTGCATGCTCTACGTTTTCATAAGAAAAAGATGTTTAGAAAAATTAAATCATGTGAAAATGTCTTTGGAAGAAATTTCTTTAGCTGTTTTTTTAGATAATTTCCCATCGAATCTACGAATAGTTTCTACACTCACTGCAATACTGGATATTTCCGAAAATTGAAACATGACGAAATTATTATAAAATTGAGGGTAAACAAGTGACGAATAGAAGATGAATAGAACAAAAAGCACGAATACATACGAATGGAAAAAGAATTGCAATTAAATATAAATTTAGTCTGTTTATTGTTAACAAATAATCTTTTCGTTATGTCAGTTTGATGAGGACAAATCAAATTGAAAAAAAAAAAAAAAAACGGGAAACTGACAAGAATTAGTTAATTAATCATCACGTATCAGGGTAGGAAAAAATCTCAAGTGTCTGCTCAAGTTAGAAGAATCATTAGCGCGATGTCTCTCACATACGCGAAGCGTCACGATCGATTTCTTTCGCGGATTAACTTCGCCATCGAAAGTTTCTTCATTTGTCTCTGCTTTGAAGTGCCGAATAAAACCAGTAAGTAGAAAGAATCAAAACGATTCGATATATCCGGGAACATTTGTCGCCCTATTGACGAAGTTTAACAGCAAGAGCAACGCCAACTGCTGGCTGGCAGATATCGTTAGTCCATGAAAATCCTTGAAACAGGATTTGAAACGAATCACGGGAGCCGCGAGAGACGCGAGAGGATTAGTCTTGAAAAGCCATTTGCATGTGCAAATGCTGACCGATTCGAGATGCCACCCGTTTCGCGAATTTCGAATCAAACGGGCAAACACAGGTGTCCTTGTACTTGTTGGGGGATAGCACGTCTTGGATACACGTCACCGTTCGGAGTGATACCTGTTTCCAAAGCCGAAGCCTTCGGGCGAAAATCGTTGTCAGATTCCGGGTGGCGAATGTCGAGTAAAAGCAACGCTTTTAAAATCTCGACAGCAGCTTTTACTCAGCAGTTCAGAGTTGTCCCCGACGAGCGTTATATAAAGTTAGACTGAAAAAAGGGAACAAAACTATCGAGCTACTTTTACGGCGTATTGTGCGTATATATATATATAGTGCGTAGTTAGTTGAATACTTAGTGCAATTTTAAAATTAAAAACTTGGTACTTTTGTTACGTTTTATTACTGACGTTTCTCTGCTGTTAATTTTCTGCACAGGTGTCATATTCATTTTGAATAAATAGCTTTGCAAAATCTGTGTGAACTTTTTCAATCTGATTCACATGTCGTTTCCATTCGAAGAGAGTGGGATAAAACTTGAAAGACGCGACCTTCGAGTCATCGTTTTAAAAAAATGTTACAGAAATAGTTCTTGACTGACTACGAGGAATCCTTGTCCCATTTTATAGTTTGGCAAGAAGGAATCTTTCTGATTCGTATGACATTGTGCTTCTTCTCTATAGATACCTCTTCTATCATTTGATAAGGTGAGAAGTGTATCACTTTGAATCGCGCTCTTTTTTTATTTAACAAAATATCTAATTCTGTCCGAAATTAATCGCTTTCGCTTCTCCTGAAAAACATACTTTTTGGTCAGGTTCTGTCACTTTCTTCGCGATGGCACGATATTTCAATCGTTCTGAAATTTCAACAATGAACAGACATACGTAAAATCATTCTGCAGAAACTTCAGCCAGTTAATTATTATGATACTATAATATTCTTTTTATCAATATGTTAAGTACACGTCATATCAAATTAAAGATCATTAATTTAGTAATATACCGTATTGAATTAAGATTAAATTAAACAGGTCAATTTGAATTGTGTTGCAATAATTTAGAAATGTTCAAATAATTACACACCATAATATACATATATATTAATTTTTGGAGGAGAAGCTGGAGAAAGAAATCTAGGGGAAATTCCGCGGCGTGACTAATATCTGAAAGTAAAGTGATCATTCGCGATTATGATTTGGTGTTTGCAAGAAATTGCGCCGATAGCTATAATAGATTAATATCTAATAGGAGGAACTTTTTCCAAAGCTAATTTCAGTATCAGTGCGTGATACTTCGATCTCCACGATTGTGGAGGAAACCAACTGCAACGTCAGCGAAACATTGGGAAAAAATTCCTTCTGGACAGGTTTGGTTTTCACCAGTTTCACAAGCTTCGAACTTAAAGAACTTGTACTTCCAGGTTTCTCGCGGGACGAACGAAAAGAAGATCGTTGGCTGCGAATGCCGTGGCAACGGAACAAAAAGCCAGCAAAGTCCTGGGACTGGTTTTCTTCACGTTCGTCCTCTGCTGGGCGCCATTTTTCCTCTTGAATATATTCTTCGCTGCCTGCCCCGAGTGCTCGGTACCGGTACACGTGGTCGACACGTGCCTCTGGCTTGGTTACGTGTCCTCCACCATCAATCCGGTGATCTACACGATCTTCAATAGAACGTTCAGGGCTGCGTTCGTCAGATTGCTGAAGTGCAAGTGTTCAGGGTGAGTGGAAGTTGTTTTGCGATGATTCTAGGTGATCGAAGTTGAGTGTCATTCACGCCGGGCGAAGGAATTTTATAAAGAGCACATGTATTGCATTCGCGCGAAGATATTAAATGCCACTGATTTGTTTGTACAGAGTTCGACGAAAAGATCTGTCAATTTTGAAGTTAATCTTCAAAACTGGTTTAAGTTCAGTTTTAATTTAACAGTTTAGAATTTATGTTCAATTGGATATGAAATAGATATAAATCCCCCTCTGCGGAATCAGAAGCATAACGAGATTGTAGACAATACATAAATTTTCAAATAATAATAAAAATTATTAAATGAAACTAAGCGATCCCGGTGGCTCTTTCTAATTTTTCTTTCTAATTTGCCATTGAAAAATGTAAAAGACAAAATATAATCGAATAAAATTAAAGACACCAGATCTTTTTTGCTGAACTTTGTGTTATATCACATTTTGTCGATGGAAAGCATTATTTAACAAGTTACAAAGACACAAACTCTACTGATCATTGAATTAGGATCACTTGATATTTTACATGTTTTTTAGTTTAAGTTTTATCAATCATTGAGCGACAATACTAATAATCAATTATTTATTACCGCTGAATGTATATTGGCAAATGATTGAAGGAATTTCTGAAAAAAAAAAACAGCAGATATGATAGAACAATGTAAGTACCTATGAGGTATATGTCTCAAGTACACGATGAAAATAAAGGGAAGAAATAGAAATTAAACGTGTAGCACTTTGTATACTTCAGTAATTGACAAAACTCTTTAATCTTGCTAGAAACAAGACGTTTGACAATTGGGAATGATCCTAATTTAGTCGTCAGGAGGATTGTACCCTCTTCTCGCAGAAGTTATCTTTTCACCCGGCGTTCCCTGATAAATTTTCAAGTCTCGACTCAACAACGTTCGTTTCCTGAAATTCCTTCGATCTCCCTTTGTTTCTCGAAGTTTCCAAGTTTCGCTCAAAGCTCAAAGCTTCCAGGTACTTCGTCAAGTACGGAGAAAGAAAGAAAGAAAAAAAAAAAAAGAAAGAAGGAAACGAAATAAAGAGACATCAAAAGAAGATGGTTCACGCTTTCCTCGAAAAAAAAAAAAAATTTCTTTCCACGAGAAGTAAACCGATCTACGCGAAAACATCATCAGCAATGAACACAGAGGACCGGGTTGTATGGGGACGAGACATTAAATCCCGTAGCACGTTCTATCGTAGGGGGGGAGGGGGAGAAAGCTCGGGGGACGTTTCTCTAACGTTTCCACGACCTTATTACTCTTCTTTAATGTATGTACCTGCAGGGAGAAACGTTTTCTAGGTCAGCGAGGCCGGCGAGATATCGCTCGGTGACGGAAGGTGGACGCAACGCGATGAGCCTGTGCACCCCGACCGCACTTCCATTGGTCATTAGTCTTCAGGGTACGCCGCTGTTGACGCCGACACCGAATCCGACGGCCACGCCGGCCTCAGGAAGCTCCTACGTGACGATGATGCATCGCACGCCGACTTCCCTTTACCGTGACACTTTCCATCAGCACGAGCACGATCAGAATTGTTGAGGAGAACAAAGTGTTCCAGGAAACGCGATCCAACGCCACTTGTGTGCGGGACACTCGAACGAACGTCTATGATTGTCTTTATCGAACCACTTCTTCCTCGGCCTTGTCTCGCGAGTACTTTGGCAGCGAGCAACGAAGTCTCAATAAACACGGGTCTCAAAGCCATTAATTTCCCAGTTGGACACTATTTTTTTTTTTATCAGTAACGAAACGTTACCTTTACGGCGTGTGGTAACCTCGCGCATATTCATCTCAACACGTTTTCGATGCTTTCGTCCATACCGTTTCCGGTGTTTGAATGTGAGCGGACTTAACAGCGTTATTAACACTGGGACTACCGATGATTTATTATCTACCTTTTTTTCCTTTTTTTTTTTTTATTTTCCTTTGCGAATGTTTCTGTTCTGTACGTGCAAAACATTTGCATTTTTTCTTTTTTTTTAACAGATGTGAGTATAGGATAATAGTAGTCAATCTCGGGGATGAATTATCGAAATAAAAAGAGAAAATAGAGAAACTTTATAATATAACGGGGTGCACGAGCTTTCATTTGCACGTTTTACGAGAAATTATTTAAATTTCTAAAAATCTGTAGATTTGACAAAAATTACGAACTCGTTTGGTCGTTTTGATCATTTTGATAGTTTTAGTGTTAATAAAGTTGAGAAATAATCGCAAGTTACCTATGAAAATATTAAGGTAACGGATATATACATCCTTCTGATCAAAATTATGAATAATATTAATACGTATGTTTATTCATACAGCGTTAATACAGTGTTGAGTTTATATTTATATCAAAGTATAAATGGTGGTTTCAGATAGAGACAGAACAAAATATATTATTGCAAATTTAAAGTAAAAAGAATGGATTAACTACAAAATGAATGGTTATTAGATCCATGTTGATTAAGATTTCTTTATCTGCTCGTTTTGATTAATGCTTCTGAAGACAGAAACTTTTACAAACAGTATGCAGAATTTAATCGAAACTTGGTCCAAGATCTTTCACCGTATCTTTTTGTTCATCCATTGTTAAATCCTTGTAGTAGAAATATTATGAACTTGAAGGATAATTTTTTACAATAGGATATATTTCTTGTGAAATTCTTTCAACTTGGCCCAGAAATTTTAACCTTTTGTGTTGAATAAGTTTAAAATACAATAAAGCAAAGATATTGCCAATTTGAAACAATTCTATTTTTAATAGGATGCTTTCGATTAGATAATTCGAAATTCGATTCAAAGCTCGTTTCGACTTAATTTTTTGGCTAATCGATAAATATCCCATCAGAAATATCATCAACTTGAAATTATTTTTCTAATCATTCAACATCGTTTCGACTTGATTTCTTGTGTCAGGTAAATAACTTTTATATTAAAGATATAAATAGTTTAAAAATCCTAATTCGATCTTCTATGTTCTATGTTCTAATATTTTTTCAACAGACATGTTTCCAAAGATATTTTCAAAACTCGACCCAAAAGTTTCGACTGAAATTCTCGCGATTTCGTCGATTGATAAAATTCCTCCGGTATTGTCAAGTCGAGTTGGAACAATTTCGATCATCTCCAAAAAGACGAGTGCGTACTCTCCGTGTATTATATGTGTAAAGAGTAGGGATAAATTAAATTGGGGAATCTCCGCGGAAAACAATAGCGAAATAAAAATAGGAGATAATACGAAAGAAGAACTGCAAATCACTCGCAGCTATTTGTTTTGCTGTTTGATCGTAATGCGAGCGTTTAAGTGTTTTATCATAGCCGCGAATAAAAAGCAAAGGAGACATTTTCAACTGACGTTGACACGACAATGGATGACATTGACGTTGATACCTGCCGCAAAATTTCTCTTCCCCCCTTTCTCCTCATCCTTTTTGTCTTTCCATGCTCAATCGTGGCAAAGAAAGCCGAGAATTGCCAGAGAATTGTGTGTAAAACGTTGTGAACTACGAAGGATATATATTATGTGGATGTGATAAAACTCTGTTTTTTTTTTTTTTTTTTTTTT